>MU224676.1:3341179-3353847 GCA_018584345.1 Thuja plicata | reverse complement strand
GAAGACAACTGAAAATGAGAAGCAAGAGGAGTAGAAACTATCTTGGCATCATTCATGCCAAATCTGTCCACAACTTTGTTAATGTAATCCTTTTGAGACAAAGTAATTTCTTTCTTCTTTCTGTCTCGTGTGATTGTCATACCAAGAATCTTTTTGGCTGTCCCTAAGTCCTTCATAGAAAATTTACTTGCCAACTTGGGTTTCAACTCACCAACAATTCGAGAACTTGTGCCAGCTACCAACATGTCATCAACATATAAGAGAAGAATAACGAATTCTCCATTTGGAAGTTTCTTGTAATAAATACATGGATTAGATTCACATCTTATGAAGTTTTTCTCAACCATGAAGCGATCAAATTTCAGATACCACTGTTGCGGGGCTTGCTTGAGCCCATACAAACTCCTTCTTAACCTGCAATAAAGGTGTGCTTGCCCTTTGTCAATAAAACCTTGAGGCTGTTCCATATACAGTTCCTCATCCACATCACCATGTAAAAATGCAGTCTTAACATCAAGCTGCTCCAATTCAAGATCCCACACAGCTGCAAGTCCCAAAATAGTTCGGATGGTTGTCATTTTAACAACTGGTGAGAAAATGTCTGTGAAATCAATCCCTTCTTGCTGAGCGTATCCTTTTACTACTAATTGAGCTTTATAGCATTTTAAACCCCCACCTTCATCTTTCAGTTTGTAAACCCACTTGTTCTTAAGGGGTTTCCGATTTGGTGGTAGAGAAACCAAATCCCAAGTGTGATTACCTTCTAAGGAGCTCATTTCTTCTTGCATAACAGTCATCCATTTATCCCTATTGCTGCTTAGACAAGCGGCTTTATAATTGGCCGGTTCAACTTGCTCTGAAATCAACAATTTGGGTTCTGCCTCTTCAGCAAATAGAAGTTCATTATCTAAAAATTTGGATGGTAGCTTGCACTGTCTTGCACTGTCTTGTAGACCTTCTTAAAGGAAATAATGAGTTTTCCTCATTGTGTAACTCAGCCTCTCTGTCTGGACAATTTGCATCCTATGTATTACAATTTGTATTTTGTCTTTGCACAAAATTCTCATCCATGTGAGCAGAGCTGTCTACTAAATCAGGCAATTGACTTCCACAATTCGTATTATAGTGAGCTTGACTTGGCACAAATGCCATCTTCCTTGCTTTCTGACATGAGATGGAGTCGACTTCCACAGCTGCCCCTGTTTTATTCACCAAAAATTGTCTATTTTCTATCATATCTGCATGCTACCCGTGAGTGCAGGGCACTGCGTGAATTGAGTGGGGGACCGAATTCCCATCACCAAGACTGGGACTATGCTGCACGTGGGTTTGAGGACAGACATGCCGCGCTTGAAGAGTGCTGGCATGCTACACGTGGAAGGCAGTAGAAGTGTGCTGCACATGAGGGGCAACAGTAGTGTGCTGCGCAGGGGAGTGAGAATTGTTATGCGCAGGAGAGTGATGATATAGCGCAGGCAGATATGGAGCAGACCCAACGCGATTTAGCCTGGGATCTGCCCAATCATATTCCAAACGCTGAGGTGGAGCCAAGGGTGTTGTGTTATGCCCTGCAGCTTCATAATCCGCGCTGCCATATGAAGCATTGTTATTAGATGTCTGGTCTGTAGGAGACCAATTTGATTCATAATTATCATTAATTGGAGATAAAACGTTGTCATTGCCTGCAGATTGGGTGTGAAAAGAAGAAAACTTAGAATTAGAGGGTTGTGATAGCGAAGGAATTGGGGCTAAAACAGAGGTGGGTGACATGTGGTGAGGATGTGCTATGTTATAGCCTTGGGAGGGGATGTGAGGCAAATCAATGTCGTTGTTGACAATGTCTGATAACGAAATGTAATCTTTTATATGTGTTTCCATTGACAAAGCTGGAAATATTGTTTCTTGAAAAATCACATCACGGCTCTTCACTATTTTCTTCTCAACCAGATCCCATAATCGAAAACCAAATTGATCTTCACCATAGCCCACAAAGATGCATTTTTGTGATCTGAAATCCAACTTTTTCCTCTTTTCTTTCGAGACATGTACAAAAGCTTCACAACCAAATACGCAGATATGTGCATAAGAGATCCTCTTTCTGAGTCATTCTTCTTCCGGAATGCCAAAATCCAACCAAGAAGAAGGACTGCGATTTATTAAATAAAAAGCTGTGTTGCAAGCTTCCGCCCAAAATTCTTTGCCCAAACCAGCATTAGAAAGCATACATCTAGCTTTCTCAAGAATTGTTCGATTTAGCCTTTCCGCTGCCCCATTTTCTTGTGGAGTATATGGGACAACCTTGATTCTCCGAATACCATAATCTGCACAAAAATTATCAAACTCCAAGGAATAGAATTCACCCCCATTATCCGTCTTTAAACATTTTATTTTATGACCACTTTGATTTTCAACAAGTGCTTTGAAAATTTTAAATTTTGAAAACACTTTTGATTTACGAGACATCATGTAAATCCACACTTTCCGAGTATAGTCATCAAGAAAAGTAACAAAGTATTTTGCACCTCCATAAGAAGTTACCTCCGTAGGTCCGAAGACATCCGAGTGTACGAGTTCCAGCGGTGATGTCTTCTTGTCATGTCCATTCTTCAAGAAGCTGACCCGTTTTTGTTTTTCACAAAGACAATGTTCGCAGAATTCCAAATCTGCAGATTTTAAACCCGGTAATTGATCACGGTTGAGCATCACTTCAAGGCCTTTCTTGCTCATATGGCCTAACCTTTGATGCCAAAGAGCTATATCACTGCCTATGACTGTCATAGCAGCTCCCACGTCACTAGGGCGCTCTAAAAGATACAAACTACCAACACTATTGCCTTTGGAAATCACCATGGAACCTTTGGTTACTTTCCATGAATCTGCAAAGAAAAATGTATGGCAGCGTTGTGTATACAATTGACTGACAAAAATCAGATTTCTTTTTAACTTTGGAATATGACGAACATCTTTGAAAAGCCATTGGCCTCCTCCTTCCAATGGAAAAATAACATCACCTTTGCCAATAATTGCACAAGAATTATTATCACCCAAATAAACTTTTCCGAATTTACCTTCTTGATAATTTGTAAGCGAATTAGTGCAAGAAGTGGCATGAAAAGAAGAACCAGAATCCATGACCCAAGAGTTTTCTTTTGTGTCACTTGCAGAAAGTACTAAAATACCATCATCCTTGTCATGTACAATATTTGCTTCGCTATCCAAAACCCTTTCTTGCGCCTTCTTGTATTTGCGACAATCTTTCTTAACATGACCAGCCTTCCCACAAAACCAACAACCACCTTCTTTTCCTCTAGATTTCGATCTCCTAGCAGATTGAGACTGCCGGTTGTAATTATTTATGCCTCTGTATTGGCTTCTTCCTCTATTCTCTGTGCTCACCATAGTGAGAGCATCACCGGATGAAGACTCATTATTCCTCCTCCTCAAATCTTCGGAGAGAAGAGTAGCTGAAACTTCATCGAAGACCAGCTTCTTGTTTGATGCTGAAGTGCTTATTGCTGTTACAAGTCCATCCCAGCTGTTGGGAAGATAACTCAATAATATAATAGCCTTGTTTTCATCATCTTGGGGCATGCCAACCGAAATTGCTTGACTAACCAAAGTATTAAATTCATTAAGATGATTTGTCATGGCTTCACCTTCTCTCATCTTAAGCTTGTACAACTTCTTCATGATGAAGACTTTGTTCGCAGCGGATGCCTATGCATATGTCGAAGTCAGCTTATCCCATACCTCCTTTGTTGTTGCTTTTTCTGCAACATTATGCAAGACATTTTCGCCTAATGCTAGGAAGATTGTGGCTTTAACTTTTTCATCAAGCTGCTTCCAATCTTCGTCTTTCATGGAGGTTGGTTTCTTTATTTTTCCTTCAAGTGCAAGAGAAAGATCTTGCTTGATTAACAAAGACTTCATTTGTATCTTCCATATTCCGTAGTTCTTCCCAGAAAATTTTTGCACTCTTAAATCTTCCATAATTCTAAAATTTCAATCACAGAAATCTCAACAGCGATTCAACCTCGCTTTGATATCAATTGTAAAAGAAAAACAACAACAGAAAAGAAGAACAAAGAATGCAATACACAGTACACAGTATTTATCGTGGTTCAACATAAATGCCTACATCCACACTGAGAGCAGAAGAATAATATTAACTCAATAATTTAATTACAATGAAGAGAAGAGCTTATTTAATAGCTCATAACCGAGCAGTTGAAGAGGCAAAAGGTAGCAATAGGACAAATGTCCGTTGGCCTTCCAATCCCAACAGTCGTTGTGAGAAAAACAATAGAAATTCTTCTTCTAAGAGTTCTTTTCTCTAGCTCAATTATTTTATCATTAATATTTAAAATCATATTTTATGATTCATTATGGGGATGAGATTGATTTAGAGAAAAGAATGGAACAACTCCTAATAGTTCTTCTCTCTAGTTCAATCTCATTCTAATGATAGATTGTCAAGTATCATCAACAACACTTGTTGAAATTAATCCCACTCTATATTAATTTATTTATATCAAGTAATTTAATAATCAACTAAAATTAAAATTTTAAGAATAAATATTTTATAAGTGCATAATTAAAATATTTAATTAAAATTTTAACAATAAATTAAATTAAAATTATTATTTATTATAATATTAGAAATATGACATGTTGGATGAATGTCTATCTTTAAATTTTGTAAAAATTAATTAAATATTTGACAACAAATTATTTAAAAATATTATTTATTATAATATTAGAAATATGACATACTGAATGAATGCCTATCTTTAAATTTTCTTTATTTCCTTTTAGCTCAAATCCATATCTATAGAATTTATATTTCTACATGTGAATATATACAATAGGTTGACCAAGAATGGATGACTAAAGTTGATTCACCATAATTTTATGGTTGTCAAAGTGGGATGGTGGCTACCAATTATCATGTTTTCATAATATTCTCATGTAAATATTCTTGTAATATGCTTCTATGATAATAATACATTAGAACATGTTCTTAGATACACAATTTTAATCTACAATTTAAAATAAATTATATTATTTATCAATTTTTATTATTTTCATGTTAGTCAATCCATAAAATAATCCAATCATAATAAGTCTAAAATATAAAAAATTTAACAATTTTTAATCGTATGTAATAATAGAGAAAAGTGGTTTAACATGTGCATCCTAAGGTGAATGATTATTTATATATTCAAACTCTTATTTTCATTATAGTTTTGTTAGGTGGTGGTTTGACATTTAATTGCCACTTTGTGCTTGCGAGTAATCCTCCTAAAAATGAGCAACTATAATAATAACAAGAGACGCAAGCGTTCAAAGTTCCTGCCTATTGTGTAATGTTTTTAGGGGTAAGATATGGTGAAATGAGAATGTGTTTAAGGTAGTGTGGACAAATTGTGTGACACTAATCATGTAGAAATAAGAAGACATATTTTGGCACCAAAAGAAAACAATGTAGATTGAATATTTGAATAGTATGTTGAACAAAAGTTCTTTATCTTCGTAATTAATTGTAACTTATGAAAGAAGTTATGGGGAAATCATAAATAATGTGAATTGAAAAAGGATCATTTGTGTAGGAAGGGAGGTTTTAAATTTTCCAAGCTACCTTACTCTAGAATTATAGAGTTGTGATTTTGAGTATGAACAAATTTGTAAAGATGGAAATCTTGATGAGATGCAAGAATTGAAAGACTAAAATGAAAAGGAAAATAAAAAATAAACTTTTAAATAAGAATATTAATCAAATCATTTTCTCATAAATCTAAGACAAACAACATAACATCAACATTGGGAATCTATTATAAAATTTAAATTATTATAAAAATAGAATAAATGTAAATGATTTTTTTTAAAAAAAGCAATAAATGTATTTAGCTAAAACATTATAATAGATGATATAATATGATGGGACAGTTTTATTCTCAATTTTGAAGTTGTACATTTGATATTATAAATGAAAATATGATCTTCTATTCCTATATAAAAAGTAACTTTAATGCTTAACAATTTACACAAGAAAAATATAATGTTTGTCTTGTATAAATTTGTATAATGTACACTTATGGATAATAATATATATTTCTAATTATAATATAATAATTATTTTGATTTTGCAACCAACATTTTTGTTTGATATATTGAATGGGGTGAAAAGAAAAATAATTTTGATGATTTTGTAACTTCAAATTTTCATATGTATACTTTAGAAAAAATAGTATTATTTAATGATAAAAAATATGGCCAGCTATTTATCATTTTAATAATATAACATAGCAACATAGTAAATAGGACAAAAGAAATAAATTATTATTAAAAATATAAATATTTATTTAACTATTAGTATCTTATATTTATTATTTTAATAATATAACATAGCAAAATAGTAAATAGGACAAAAGAAAAATGATCAAAATAAATTATATTAAACATTTATTCTAAGCATAAAGAGCTAAAAAATTTAACATTTAAAAATAAACAATTAAAATTAATTGTTTTTAAAAACTATAGTTAAGTACAAAAGACATTTAAGAATTTTAAAATCTTAAATGGAAAGAAAAAATGATGAATCTGCTATGCTCTGCCTCATTGCGAAAACTGCCGGACGCGAATTGGAAACCGCCGGATCTGGAAACTAAGGTTGCCCGGGAAACACCGAGGTGCTCTGCTAGAAGCGTAGGGAACTGCGCCGATCTACCCGCGATTGCTACAAATGCCATGTGTGATTTTTCCTTTACTTCTGTTTGCAATTTGCCTTCGTCTGCACCTCCTTCCTGCCCTTCATCAGAAACAGTACTCCCTCCATTAAACACCCCATTAATGGAAACCCTAGCCTCCGAATTGCCTGTTTTAATGACGACTTCCAAATTCAAACAACCCCAATTTGATAAACTTAAAACTTTCTCAGAAGCCGTCACTCAAACAACCATTGCCTACAACGCAAGATTTAACCCTTCCAATGAAGCCGAGGAGCCTGGTAAGCACTCTGGCCCTACCTTGCAATCTTTCACCATTGCTCCAAATTCAGATATGTTGGTAGAAATTAGAAATGAAAAAAATAGGCTTAAGAACTCTGCAATTTTCTTTGCGGCCGTTGAGGTTGATAAATGCCCTCCACGCAAATTTTTGGATGATTGGTTCCATAACTATTGGAACCTCAAGCTAGGCTTCCATATGTCATTCTGTAGACAGATTCATAAGGGTTTATTTGTAATCTTCTTTAATAATCAGGACTCGCAGGCTGCTATACTTAAAAGGCAATATTGGACAGTTGGTAATACTTCCTTTCGTGCCCTAGCTTGGACACCAGAGGCTGTTCGTAAAGAAGTCTTTGCCCTTTTGGCCCCAAGATGGATTCTGGTAAAAAATATCCTGCCATTTTTATGGCATTTTCTTCTCCAAATCTTGGAACCGATTGTAAGTTTATTAGAATGGATGACACTGTTCGTTTGGTTCCGCATATGGATGCTCGTGTTCTGATTTCAATTAACCCAGGTAGAGAAATTCTTAAAGATTTTTTGATTAACATTGACTCTAAATCATATTCCTGCCCAATTGAAATACTAGGTGGGCTTAATGCTTGTTTTTTGTGCAGAAAGGAGGGACACCTCCATAAGGATTGCCCTATTATTAAAAAAAAAGCCCTACCCTGAACAAAAATATTGACCATAATATGGCTGCCAATAATTTGATCCCTAAAAATGATAACTCTGACAGTGTTCCGACCCCGTTGAACTCCCCTATGGTTGATCCCTCTATATCCAAGCCTCCCTTTCTCCCCCAACCTTCTCCTCTTTTCCCGACCCCCCATCCCAATTTGGAGATTGAACTTGCAGACGGTTTCCTTACTGTTTCAAAAAAAAGGAAGAAAAGGACCAGGAAACCTTTTCCCCCAATTGATGGATGTGCCCTAAAGGTGACTCCATCTCAACAACCTTCCATTGCTGCTACCCCTTCTTTTGCGGATGCATCTTCCTCGAAACCAGGATTTGTGGAACATGACAGTATGGAAACCGCTCTCCTAGATACCTTCCCAAAACCCTTCAAAGAAATCTTTGATGATTTTGTTGTCGAAGTTATCCCAGCTAATACTAAGAACAATATTAATCACATTTACTCGCCAAACCCATTTATGGAACTTGATAACGCGTCGCAAGTTCTCTCGGATGATGATCCTAACCCCATTGACGACGTCCCATCCTCTAAGCATAGAGGTAGGCCATTAGGGTCCAAAAATAAGCACCCCTCAGCCAAAAAGGCTGGAGGGATATCCAATTCGGCCCTGGTGCCCAATGACATCTCCGTAGGGAGTAATGGTTCCTCCCCTCCTAAAGTTTCCTCATGAATTGTACTTCTTGGAACATCAGGGGACTTGAGTCCCCTGATAGAAAACATATTATCAAGCGTTTCCTTGATTCTAATCAACCTATTGATTTCCTTTTGCTGCAAGAGATTAAAGCAACTGATTTTACTCTCGAAACCAACCTTAATTTTATTTGGAAGGATGTGATTAAATTCATCACTCAGCACCCTAGGGGAAGAGGTGGCATTGCTATATTAATTAATCCTAAATGGGAAAGGGTTTTCACGGATAGCGCTATTTCCCACTGTAAAAGAGCTTTGTGGATTAGTTTTAAAATCAACAATGTGGATTTTGGCATCTGTTCTATTTATGCCTCTAATGACTACACTGAGAGATCTCAGCTATGGGCTTGGATGGACTCTCTTCCTGACATCCTGTGGATCATGGGAGGTGACTTCAATATGATTGAGTGCCAAGAGGATAAGTTAGGTGGCTTTCCCTTCAGTTGGAAAGGCACTGAGAAGTCCTACTGGGACAAATTGAAGCAAAATAGAATTCTTTTCGATCCACTTTCTGGATCCAAGGATTCCAATCCTAGTTTGTGGCATACATGGTGTAATTTCCAAAAGGGGCATGCTAGAATCTATTTGAGACTTGACCAATTTTATGTTAACAAAAATTTATTCATGGTTCTTCCTGATGATAATGGTAACTTTGTCAGAGTTCTTCCCACCACTCTTTCTAATCATCACCTGATCTCCTTTTGTGTTAAGCCTATCAACTCCTCTTCGCATATCATTCCCCCCAATTCTAAATTTCTGCTCAACACCTCTCTTCTTCAGGATGAAGATATTGTGGTGGCCATTAACCTCATTCGTAACTTTGACAAGTTTCAAGTTCCTTATATCTCCGCCTGGAACTCTAGAATAAAAACATTGCTGCCTGGCAATCCCTTTTGAAAACCCTTGGTTAGAAGAGGGCAAAGGATTTTAGGTACACTGAGAGGCTCCTTTTTGAGAATCTTCTGGAGACTGAGAACAGAATTCAAGCCAACCCCTGGGATGCCTCACTCGTTACCCAAGTGTCTAGTATCAGAGATACCCTTAGACAACATCAACAAACCAAGATTAGAGGGGCTCAAATTTGATCCTGGGCTCACTGGCTGCATGCTGGGGACAGGGGATCCAAGTTTTTATTTAATCTTATTAAACATAAGCAAGCTAATGAATCTATAGATAGAATTATCTCTGAGGATCGAGAAATTGCTAATCTTGATAGCATCAAACATGCTTTTTCCACCTACTATAAGAAACTGTTCACCTCTGAGGACACTGAGGAGGCTAACAATATTAGAAAACAATGTATATCCCTGATTCCCAATAAAATTTCCAACACTGATGCCTCTTTACTTAGTAAGGAAATCTTGATTAAGGAAATTAAAAATGCTATTAATATTCTGAAAGCGGATAAAGCTCCGGGGCCCGATGGGCTGCCTGTGGAGTTTTACAAAGCCAACAGTGAATGGATCTCCAAGGACCTTTATGATATTTACTTAGAAGCCCTTGAGACTGGTACCCTGGGTAAAGACATTAATTGTGGTATCATTAAACTTCTTCCTAAAGATGGGTATAAGGCCCTACTTAAAAATTGGCGTCCTATCACTCTCCTTAATGTTTCTTATAAGATTTTTGCTAAAATCTTGGCTATCAAAATTGAGAAGATTCTCCCTAAATTTGTTTTCCCGACCCAAACTAGTTTTATAAAAGAAAGATATATCTTGGAAAATCTTATTACTAGCTGGGAAGCCTTAAATTGGGCTAAAAATTCCAATCAAAATGCTGCTATGTTCCTCTTGGACTTTGAAAAAGCATACGGCAGGGTGGAATGGAAATTCATATCCATGATGCTGAAAGCCTTTGGTTTCCCTAGCATATTTTGTAAAGCTATTAATGTTCTTCTTACTGATGCCTTTGCTCAAATTGATGTCAATGGTTCACTATTTGAGGTTGTTCCCCTCTCCTGCTCCATCAGACAAGGTTTCTCGTTAGCCCCCTCCCTTTTTTCTATTGTTGTTGATGCACTATTTTATATCCTTAGAGATGACAAACTATCTTGACCTGTGAAAGGCATCTCCCTACCCAATGGGGAGGAACTTATCAACTATCAATTTGCTGATGATACGACCATGTTCCATGACTCTTTTGAAATTAACTTTGAAGCTATGCTTGAGAAACTCAAGATCTTCTGTACCATATCTAGAGCTCATCTTTCTCAATCCAAATCCATGTGTCTTGGGTGGGAGGATCAACCCCCTACTTGGTTTAATAAATTTAACTTTCAATGGGGAGGTCCACACACTATTGTTAGCTATTTGGGGATTCCTTTTTTGGTTGACCCCTCTATCAAAGACATGTGGCCTTGGATCAAAGAGAAAATATCTAAAAAGTTGAACAAATGGCACAATATATCTCTGTGCTTGGCTGGTAGAGTTCAAATTTGCCAAAAAATTCTTTCTTCTTACAATATTTATTATGCTTCTGCCTGGATGTTCAGTAGTTACCAAATCTTAGAAATCCAAAAAGAGATTAGGAATTACCTTTGGTCGGATGGAAAAGGAAAACGAAAAACCCATGCTGTGAGGTGGGATTGGTGTTATGCTGATAAACTCCTTGGAGGTATGGGGTTGAAGGACCTTAAAACCATGGGGATTGCCTTAGCCGCCAAATGGATCTTTCACTCTCTATCTGGGGATGATCCTTGGAAAGTGCTTATTAGAAGCAACATTGAAAGAGGGCACCCTAAGAATGCTAAGGAATGGAAAAATCTCACTTTCTGTGACTTAATTTTAGGAACCTTTCCTATTTTAGGTCAGGGCTCAACTGTCTTCAAGTCCATATGGAAGGCCTGGAACAATGTTAAAATGTTTGCTGCTAATAAGGATTTTCATGATGATAATCAGTTATTTGGTGAGAGGTCCATTTGGTGGAACCTACATCACTCTGGTAAGCCACTTTCCCTGACTAAGGGTTGCTCTTCTAAACTTTGGCATAAGATGGGTATATCTCAATTCATGGATCTGTTTGAGGATGACAGGTTAATTGGTTGGGAAGGTCTAAAGACCAGATTTAACATCCCCATTTCGCAGAAGAAGACCTATAACATGATAGTGAGTGCTTGTAGGAGTCTCCCTACCTATTGCCAAATTGACTCTGATAGGATTTTAAAAGTTAAGTGGCCTGATGGTTCTAGTATGAATAAAATTAAAGCCAAAAGTGTTGGAGATTTGATTCTGAACAGTTGATTGATTGTATGTTTGTCATTGATGACAACATATAATACACAGTAATACTTCTGTATGTACTTATCAATATGATGACATGAAGACCAGCTCGGATAGATACATGTTGTTGACATGTTTACTATGCTATGTTCATACACGCAGACCCAGATATGAAGTTTCAGTTAAGATATGTAATTCTGTTATTGATGGTTACAGTTCTGGACAAATAATGGTTTAAGGCCGATGTATGTAACGTGTTGATCGAGTTGCACCTATCTTCAGGATATGCATGTGTATATTCATGATGAGTTATGAGTTTTTGATATTAATCTAAACGCGCCAAATGTGTTTCAAGAAGATTGCAAAGTTATGGTTAAATTGATGAAGCCGACTCAGTGAAGCGACGCATCTATTCAGTTATTACTTGCACAGTTGTAATTATACTTGCACGCTTAGTAGAGCCAACAAGGATGTTAAGAAGAGTCATCCTACAGGTCCCATGATCTCATACTTGGTGCATGTACTTATAGAAGGTCATTTGTGATAAGAAGAGTTGCGAAAGCCAGAGATTAGAAAAGCAGAGCAGAGTGTTAAAGCAGTAGAGCTATATTTATCATATGTTGATAATATAGATATTGAAGTTGAAGCTTTTAGAATATAGATAAAATTGTTATAGTGCTTTACAAGAGGTTAAAGCATCGGCCCATAAAAGGAACTGATCAGACAAGCAGTGTCACAAACACTAGTTCACCTTGTTGATACAGTGTGTATCAAATAACTAGAAGGTTGTAGCCTTCACCACTTGGACAGTGAGTCCTTGGATAGTGAGTCCTCCACCCCTAATAGGGTTATTGTAAAAGACTCCTAATAGGGTCCGACCCTTAACCAGGTCACTATACTATTGCATTATAATGTACAAATCCTAACATGGTTGGAAGATCTTTTAACAGGGATCACTATAAATAGTATAGTTCTTTGTGGGTACTAATTCCCACCGGGGTTTTTACCATTTGGTTTCCCTGTAACCAAATTGATGTGTTGTGTAAAGTGTTATCT
>MU224676.1:3256074-3314116 GCA_018584345.1 Thuja plicata | reverse complement strand
CTCCTATCTACCATGAATCTTGCAATCAACATTTTGGTGCTCTCAAAAGTATAGTGCACTAGATGGCTAATGGAGAATGAAGATGTAGTATGAAAATAATACATACATACAACGCATGGAAAAGATAAAATATATTAATGAACATACATACATAAATACAATGCATGAAAAAGACATAATATGGAAATAATACATACATACAACACATGCCAAAGATATAATATGGAAATGATACAGACATAGTACACATGAAAAAGATAAAATAATCAGAAATGAACATGTAGATATGTATATATGAAATAGTTTTGTACAAAATGTGGCACATGCCTTCTCCAAAAATTTACAAAATCAGTTCATATCTAGATACAATATGGCATACGCCATCTCAAAATGTGCCATATGGCATCTCAATATAAGAAGTTCAACTACAAATGTTTCTAGGACATCCTATTCTACTGGTGGATGATCAAAGTGAAGTATCTTCAAACTACTCTTTGGCTCTGATGGATCCTGCATTCAAACACAAAAGTGAAACACCAAGTTAGATTACTTAATTTATATGGTTTCTACAAATAATAAATAAAAATTTAAAATCATAGTCAACAATAATAATTTTTTTTAAAAAAAAATTGAACTCTCATGTACCTTGCCTCTCGATCTCCTCATGTGGTCAGGAGACCTAATATATGTCTTTAGTTTCAAAGGGACAATTCCACCAATGTCGACTCCAACCTGTATATATGTTTGTGAACATGAGATTGATGTAAGACTTGTACTATTTAATGTTAAATCCTTGATAGCAAATACATGTTTTAAATATAACTCAATTAACATTAAAACTTACCTTTGTTGAACTTTCTTCAGCAAATGTCAGTTGGGTCATCAGTGATACAATCCCTTGGCGTGGTACCTCCCTTACACTAGGGGTGACCTAAAAAAGTCAAACAGATAAGTTTCATACAATCATGACTTGATCATATTAAATATATACTTGATAGTAAACTACACAGAAATAAATTTAGAAATATACGTACTGTGGGGCTATCACTGCGATTTGAGATGCTGTGACTCTATCATGGCGAACCGGTCTGATGACATCAAGAGAGACCACTCTCTGTCAAATAAAACATGTAATTAAAAATGAGTATGCACAAGTGAAAAGTATACATGTATGCTTAAACAATCTAAAATACTTAATTACCTTCCCCTTGTCAACACTAGATGCCTGAACCCCCTCACATTACCCCCCAGTGGCAATTGGTGAAACCCGCATCAGTATGTAGTAAGATGATCATAAAAATTATAAAATACATGTATACAATATTATAATTAAAGGAAACCAACAAGTACATTAAAACGTATGTACTGTGGAAGTGTCAAGGCCAAATGAAATGGCCGAAAGCGTGGACCCCTCCACCTGTGCCATCTCCTCCTCTGTCATCAACTGGACATAAATGAAACACATAAAAAACATATGTGGGCAATCATTAAGAAAATTCTATTAAAAATACTAATGTTTAAAATTAAATACAATGTAACAAGTTAACTGTTTACTCTTACCGTAACAATAGGATTCCATGGCTCTGTATGCCCCTGATGCACATCCCCATGGGGTGCTTTAGTGCATGTAGTGTGCTGTGTAGTATCGTCCACCTCGAACGCATAATTATATGCATCACTATCATTTAGGGGACCCAAGCACATATTCTTTCACATAACGCAAGTATGAGGCACACAAACATGTGAGCTCGTGGAGGATGTGGAAGGGCCAAAAGCATCAATATGAGGAGGCACAAATTCCACACTCCGCCTAACGAGTAGATCACTCAAGTTGTGAATGGCTTGAATAGTCTGTGAGCCGGCCTCAACAATAATGTCAGGATGTTGCATTGTGGGAGGTGGTGAAATCTCGGAAGGGGGGAAATATGTGCGAGATTTCACCCAATGTGCCCCTGGCCTGTCCTGGGGAGTGCCTAAGTCCACACCCTGGTTCTGTCTTATGCTCTAGTAATTGACTTTGTGACAAAGCACAAATTCAGCATACAATTTCTGTATGAAATAGAATGGGACATCCAAATTGATGTGGGTTGGTCTATCAAAAACCATCCACCAGCGATCCCAAAAGTTGTCACGTATTGCATCATTTGTACACCATTTAATTGACAATTTAGTTTTTTTAGGGTCCACTTGTAAACCATTTTTGGGATAAAAAAAAATGTTACATATGTCATGTTTTGTTATGTTTAGATCCATAACTTGATCGTAGTCAAGCCCATCATCAAATTGGGCATGCATGGATTCACGCCAAAGAAGTGCAACATTGTGTTGTTCTGTGAGTTTCTCCATGCTCTCAATAATGGAGTTTAGCGTGGAAAACATGGGACGTGAGGTGAGGATATTCACATATGTGTTCTGATATCCTCTAAGCTCATTTAGATTATCTCCTATGAGATCCTGTATTGGTCGAGGGTTTGAGAACGGTTGGTCTTCTGAAGGCAGGGGATTGTTTTGAGGTGGTTCTGGATTGTTTGCAGACTGAGAGGGAGGGTTTTTAGAATGGTCTGAATCCATGTCTGATTCAAAAACAATATAGAATAAAAAATATCAATTTCAACTCTAGTTTATAATCAATTTTAAAAAACAATAAACAATATCATATAAAACCTAGTTTAAAAAAAAAAAACAATAAATTTCAATGCAAAAACAAAAAACAAGAACGAAACTACTATATTTCACTTACCTGTATACTGTAGCCAATCTGATATCAGATCCCTATCTGATATATGATTTTGTTGGCTTGGCTTCGTTGCTTCAACGTTTTCACAATGAAAATGTTGTACGGAACCGTGAGTAACAATATATTGTTATTGATGAATATCAGATATTCGATATTATTGGACATCCGATATTATCGGACATCAGATATTATCAGACATACGATAATGCTTTAGCTTTGGCTTTTGGCTTGGCCAGGTGCACTGACACCCAGGCCCACTCAAAAGTCAACAAACTTTTGGATGCGCTTTTGGACGAGTGAAAAATTGATTTTTTCACATCGCCAGTTTTTGGCATACCATGATCTTGCATAGACCCTGATATAAAAATCTAAGATTTCAAGAATAAGAATTGTGACAAAGAAGTTATACCAAATCTTTAGAGTTTCAATTTCATCTATGTGGGTCTTCTTCTATTTTTAATACTATACACTATAAGATTCAAACTTTATTAAATATCATTATCTACTACATTATTTTATTTAATAATTATTCAAATTTGGATTTTAGTGTTAACTTTGAATAATTAAAAGATTGAGATTATTTCTTTTAACTATTTAGATATTTTTAAAATGTTAATCAAAATAATTCATATTAAATCTTATCAATATACTTGAATAATGAATAATAATAATAATAATAATATACTTAAATTTATACACAAAATGTATATTAATGTTATTTTATTTAATATATAAAAATTAATCATTCTTAACAAAAGTCATTAAAAATATATAACCTCTATAAGAATCTTATAGTCCTATAGGTCCCTGGTTTATTAGTAGTTTAGACTTATCTTGTGTTTGTACATTGTATTCGAGCAAGGATATAGGGGTTTCTTACTGGTTCTTTCCCTATTGAACTCTTGAACCAGTTATTATATTAATAAAATATTTGTGATTCGGCCACTTTTGCCAAAAAAAATAAAAATAAAAAAATATTAGACTTTATTAATTTATTTAATCCATACTCAAACAATTAACCTTACCACCTCACCAGAAGTAACACAAACCAACTCTCCACCCATCAGTTCTCATTACATTCTACTTCAACATATCTTTTTCCAAAAAAATTAAGGAAATTTATTGATGAAAACTAGAACCTAGAATGACCATCTATGAATCTCAATGAGTACTTTAAAGTCTCGAAATCTTATAATAATTTATAAATCAATGCTTTGTCTAAGTTGTTTTGATTCCCCTCTAACATTATGCATGGTGGTTGTCATTACTTCTTTCACTCAATGCGTGTTTATTGCCCTTATTTTTGCTATACAGAAAATAATCATGCACTGTTTTTAATTAATATGATTCAATGTACGTTCATTATTATTACCCATCTAATGCGAAACATATTCATAACCATTTCTTCCTTGATTCCTTGTATGTCTACAATCATTTATATTTTTCCATTTTTACCTTCTGTAATTATTCTTTGGTATGATCTCGTTTGTTATGGTGGGTATTGAAAGAACTTTCCAACAACGAGGGGAATCCAAGAAGGAATTAAAACAAATTTTTTTTTTTTGTTTTCTTGAAACACCAATAGAATGTATTTGCTGATTGATATCACTCATTTGGTTTAATGTTTTAAGTTATTTTTATTATTTATTAGTAAGATGAGGAAATATTATTATCTATTAAGAAAAATATAGTAAACTAAAATTAAATTATTCTAAGCAAATTTCTACCAAGAAAGATCAATATCTAAAAAATAATTCTTTTTAGTTAATACATATGAAGCATTGAGTATCATAATTTGTGTGTTGGCCTTTTATTGAATTACATTTTGTTTATCTAAACTTATCTATAACTTTTTTTATTAGGTATTATAAATGTTCATAAGCTTTCATTGCATCTCTTTATTTGCTACCTATAACATTTCAATTTCATGATTAGGTTATGCTTGCATTCTTTGAATGTTGTTGCTCAATATAATGTGTTTTAACTTTATGTTGTCATTTTCAAATACAATTTTGACAAGGTGGGATTTAAAAATTCAATGAAGGGAAATTCATTTCACTTTGTATGAAATGACATCAAAAGATTGCTCATAATACTTGAAAGGATTGCTTAAGAATGCTATTTATGAACCTAGCACATTGTCTAGATTTGGGATGTTGGAAAGGTGATATGAAACAAGGATAGAGAATAACTTGACTCTTTGAAATGTAGGGTTATAATTCTCTATATAATAACTGCCTCTATTTTACTTTTAAATTTGATAAATTGTGCGGAAAGAATTATGGATGTCTTAGTGGTATTTGTTGGTGTTACAACTCTTTCATGTCGAAATCTGTTACACACATGCCCTATTCCATTTATATTGTCCCTAAAAGTAATCTATAATGAATAAATACATGATTTGATTTTATTGTATTTTCTAGTTGGAACATAAAATATGAAGCTACCAAACAAGATAAAAGATCAAACCACTCAACATTAGTTGTGCCAACTTTGATATTTTTGGAAATTTCTTATCTAGTAACTTTAATATCCTAATATTATTTTCAAACACATTTACAAAAGACAAGGTTTAAAACATATTTGAGAGGAAAACTATTTGAATTTATATAATTGTCTCTCTTCTCAATCATAAAATTTAATTTTGAAGTATGAATGATTAAAAATGTGAAAAAAGGTTCCAATAATCTATATAACATTTTTCCTACATGTACAATAATCTAGGAAATCTTAAACATATGATGAAATACTAAAAACTATGTCTAATCAATGTTAGGTAAAAAACTTCAAACAATTTTGTATGGGTGTGATTGATACTAAGACAAATATAATGAACATGGAATCAACTTGAATTATAATTTTTTATTGTATCTATCTAATTTAATGCTCCCATGAGAAATAAAAATGAGTTTTCCTTCCACATATACTATCTTTTTGAGGTCCTAGCTTTTTTGTACAGTATAATTATGTATCCATTACTAATCAGGATAATGACAAATGTTATATCTATTATATATAGCCTTATGGTATACATTTTTTTAAATTCATCAAATACAGTCTATTGGAAAAATGAAATATATCTATATGTTTCCAAAACACACAATTATGTTTTTTAAATGATGGAATGAGCTATCACCTCTCACAATAATTTCTCTTTTAGCAATTTTGAAGATAAGCTTGATTACCATGTGGTATTCACCACATACTTGAAGGTTCTTAGAAACACTAATAGTTGTTATAAAGGGTATATTTAATAACCCAAATTAAATCACTAAATTCTCAATGTAGTGGTGTCATGAGGTGGAAATGAGGTGTTCACTAGCTTATGTATGCAAACTAGGAACAAGGTCTTTTCCCACTTAATTAAATTAAGGAAAGTGGATCCAATGAGATTAACCTTAAATATAGTTGAAAAGGATTGAGCATAAGGTGGGTCTAATAGTCCCTGTATGATTTAAAATTATCTATTCAAAATGTGTAAATTGGATGTTAGATCTAGGACAAAAGATGAGAAATTAGGGTTTTTAACATGCACATAAAACCACATAATAGGTATGTATACTAGGGTTAAAAATTTGTAAAGAGATGATGGAAAGAATCATGTGTCTGAAATTTGGGTGAAATTAAGAGTTCAATATTGCTTGGAGCAAGCTTGACCTAGGAAGGTTGAATGTGGATATAATTTTTGTTTTTGGGATCACAATGCTTCCCAGAACCTTCCCAAACAATTTTGTCAAAAAAGAGCAGGTCAATGTCGGGTGGAATGTTGTTGACCCTTCTCTTTTGAATCTACAAAATATTGTAATCACCTAAAAATGGCCACCTAAACCCTAGACCCCCAATCTCAGCAATCAATCAAGAAACCCTAATCTTGATTACCTTAAGTCCTAAATCAAATAGGCAATTCATTGAATTCAAACTGATATGACCTAAACCCTAGGTCCTAATCGATCATCGTACTTGATTAATTAATTAATTCCTAAAATTACATTTCATTGGAAAATACATCTTATGTTAATTATTTAATTGATATTATGACATATTAATTAAATAAAAATTACAAAATTGTCAATTAAATAAAACCATAAATGTGCATTCAAAATCAATTAATTTATTAAAAATGCATATGACATCATCAAATTTAGTTGACTGATTATCAAAATGGAAACAATCTAGTTCCACTCAGTTAACTGATTCTCATCTATCTATCGTTTTGGAAACATTTCAGTTAACTGTGAACTGATTTTGGAAGTTTCTAAAATAACTGATCAGTTAGTTCAGTCAACTGACTCTCTCGACCAATCAAATCACTTGCACATGGATTGTGCTTCTTCAATGAAATCTGAGCCACTCTTTTTGTTCAATCTCGACCGTCGATTCAAGAGAGATTTCTATAAAAGAGAAACTCTTTTCCTTCACAAAGGATCCTAATTTTTAATTAATGTTATTATACTGCATTTTCATTTTAGCTTTCTTGCATTCTTAGCATTTATTTAGTATTGTTGTTTATTATTTTCAAGCATGCAAACCTAACTTAGAGCATACTTTCAGTTTGGGTTTTAAATTGAATATCTCACATTTCAATTGGTGCTCTAAAACTGAATCTAAAGTAGCTTGGATGAACAACAAAATTGCATAATCATTTAGATTAATCAACATTTTACTTTTAGCATATAGCTCTAAATCCTTCATTTAGGTTAGTGTGTAGTCACTGAGCTTGCAAGGATCTGAGAGAAAGCTCATACTCCTGCCTTTTAGAAGGCAACAAGTTGACTCTTTCAGACATGCAGGATGAATGAATCCATATTCATTCCTGTATGTAACTGAAGTACAATGACTATGTTGAAGTGTACTGCTAAGTAAGAAGGCCACTTTTAGCATGCAGATTTCTGGCGCCCACCGTGGGGCAAAAAAATCAATTTCTGGCCTCATTATGAACTTCAGTTTTTAATTCTATTTTCTATTCATTTTGAGCAAAATCTGGGTCCACCATTGTGTCTAGGTCATCATTTTGGTTTGAAATGACTATAAACACATCTACGTTCGCCCAAAACTGAATCAGTGGCAAAAAAGATTTGTAAACAAAGACCGTACAACCTTCTGCATGCATATCAAGGCAATTTTACAATTTTTCCTATATGCTTATAGAGGCAATGACAACTATTTTCTCAATTTTTTTTTTTTTTAAATCCGAACAAATTTACCTCTGCTTATCACCCCCTGTTCATTAAGCTAAACATCTTGTACATTTCTGCCTCAGTCAAACTTCAATCACTTACACTTCGCTTTGTATATCCAGATTCAAGGGTTCTATAAAAACAAAGCTGAAGTATAAAACCGCGGGCATGTGGGACTAAAATACCACACACCCGCGCAATCCTTCCATCCATCTTCCACCAAATTCCTTTGCCCGCTGCACAACCCATCCCCAACCTCCATGCAGCTCTACTTCTTCCAACCCCCGCGTTAACCCCTACGCCAACCTTCCACCGCTTACATCTCTCCATGACCCTCCTCTCCTCCCCGCAGCTTGCTTCACCTCCTCTCTCCACATCCCACTTCACTCCTCTCTGCTCCAACACCCCATCCTTCCATCCACTGCGCATTCTCTCCCACCGCGTGGACTCCATTCTCCTCCTCCATGTGCGCTACACTTCCATTCCATTCCTCCGCCAACCGCTTCCCTTGTCTCTTTTCACCAATCACTCACAACTTACCCCATTAATGTGGGATTGCACTCTGTTGGCACCATTCCCCATCAAAAGCACAGATTGGGAGCAAAGGGCCTCCATTCCCAACGTAAAAGGCCTCAACTCAAACATCTAGGAGCAGCTCTCTAGTTAGAAATGCATTGTACATACCACAAACAAAATAGTGTGTGCTACAGTGAGGCCAAGAAGTATTGAGAGAGTAGAGGAAAGTAGAAGCATGATCCAGCCATGCGTTTGTGTGGTGGCCCTTGACTCTCCAGTCTCGAGTCACACAATGATAGTGTAAACAAATGACTACTCTATCGGCGATGCCAGCTGCCCTCTGTGGCTTCCAAAAGATTTCTCTCACTGGGAATCCACTGTTGTACTCCAAATACTGCATTACCCTTCAGATTTGATGCTTTCACTACTAATTAGCATTCAAAGAAGGGTGGGTTAAAATTAAATGATGGATGGTAAATAAATTCTTGGTGTAATAATAAGACCTACCCTCGCGGCCTTAAAATAATATGATCTACACGAGATGTGAGGTGTGAGATGACTGACTGACCTTTTATGCTTAGGAAGCTCTTCAAAACCATAAAAAAAAACTTCCACAAATCCTCCACCTGGCCAGCCACTCTCCTCCACCACCCAATCCCACCACCTCCGCTCAGGGATAGTATCCAAACTTTGACGGGTGTCTGAGCATTTTCAAACAGTGTTATTGGCTTGTTTTTGACAACCCTCAAACTATTAATTTTAACCTCATAGTCTGCTGATGTTAGCAGGGAGTTTTATAAATTTTCCTTCATCATTGGCAATTTTGATTTTGCAGCCTAAGTTTGAAGTGCTATAACTTGCTTGTTTTAGCTCCTTTTTGAGTGTATTTTTATTTTTATTTTGGGTAGATTTTCCCAAGGATCATAGTGGTGGAGTTAGTTTCTATTTTTGGTCTCTGGCTTGATCAGGAATTGTACTTTTTGGTGGTTGTACCTATCTAATCCTCATTTTTGCAGCTTTTAGAGCCTCGTACAGGCTCATACGATCACCTTTTTTAGTGCAATGTTTTTTGAAAATGCATGATTTTCTGTCTACTTTCTGAATATGTGATCTGTTTTTTGATTTTCCTATTTTGATAATGTGGACTAATCTTTGTCTTTGATGTTCATGTGATTATCTTTTGTGTATAGCCTAACAATGGTTTGCAGAATGTTATCCAGGAAGACTAAAACACAAACTACTCACAAATTGGTTTTGTAGGTTGCCTTTGATCGATAGAATGTAAAACATTGTGCTTGCATCTTGTTTTTTATTTCTTAAAATAGGAACCCACATGCAAGACTTCTTAAAATGAACATTTTTTTGATGTTTTAGGAATGACAATAATGTTAGGAGATTATGCTCTCGCCCTTTTGGGATGATCAAAAATCTAGAAGCATTTATTGTCATTCACCGTTTGAGATCTACAACTTTAGAGGGCCTGTCCAAGTGGGAAAAAGTACTCACCCTTGGAGAATGACCCAAGTGAGAACAAGATAACACCAAGCTTCTTTGACTCACTATAATCAAAATGCTTCTCGAGGCCAAAACCTCAGAAGATAAGTGACATTTGAGCTTATACTCGGCTCTCACCTAACACAAAGTAAGGCCTCTGGGTCTTAATCGCATATCATGAACTGTTTGTGCTAAGGTGCTCTGTGGGGTTAACAGCCTAAATCACGCTCGCACATACATAGAGGATACACTTAAATGAAGACCCTTACTAAAACCTTTTTCAGTTAGTAGCCAAAATCCTTTTCTACTTGTTGATATAGGCATTGTGAGACGCGCATGCCTAAGAAACCTCTCATGTACCCCTCTTGTTGAGACAATAAATTTATTAGGATCCTCAGATCTTGACAAATTCAAAGCTTGGTAGGCCTAAGAAGTGTGTGCCATGGAGGGGAGCCAGTGTTGCCAAGCTTCTAACTGTCCGCCTTGAATGGGTATTTTATTGTAAGAGGATTCAAACAAGTATTGTCCATTTCTTGCCACCTAGGAATAAGGTTTGCGTGATGTGCTTGAATAGCTAAGGGCTTCTTGATGTGTCTGGTGTGATTGTTCACTGAAACAACAACAACAACAATCAAATAATCTAGAAAATGGTACACTTTAGGTACTTGTCTATCATATCTCATCTAAAACATCGAATCAAACATCAAACCAATCATTCAGATTCAAAATCTACACTTCTAGGTGTTAGCTGTTGACTCTTGTCTGAGTTTCTGCATCTACTATCAAAACACTGAGAATCTATCAACTTGCTGTCTGAATTTCGCTTATGCTGTGAAGGTTTTGTCTGAATTTTCACTAAATCTGTGTTCTTACCAATATCATCGCCAGTCTGTCTTTGACTGCAATATGTTGACAATCTGATTCATTGCTATTCTAAAATCTAATTTCGTTGTGCTAGTCTAAGTGACTTGTTATCTTACCATCTTTTTTTGCGTTGTCCTTATCCTGAGTTGCGAGACCAGGTTCATTAACCTTGACTCAAGATCAGAGTCATTGCTTCTCTCTCTCAGTTAGACTTTATCTCCTTTGTCTTTTGGTATTGGACTTAATCAACACTTTAGATATCACTTCAGCACCTGACAGTCAATCAATTGATTCGTCATACCTCCTCTTCAATCTTCTATGCAAGCGCATCAAGACAATCTTACAATGTCTAAAAGAAAATGGGCTAAACCTTATGGTCTTAACAATGCGCAAGAAGAGATTCTTATGGCAGATTTATCAAAATAACTTCAAACTATGCAATCTAAAATCCAAGAATTAAAGGGGGAAAAGGATACACAATCCAACAAATCCTCATCAAGCTCAATCTATCCTTTTCTATTTGATCATGTTCAAGTGAGTGGCTCCAAAGCCCTAAAAGTTGTTGAAAACACCACGAAGTCTCCCTCCAAAGGGATTAGTAACCTCATGAAAGAAGAACCTTGGGTTAAATGAGAGAGAGCCTTTACTCCTTTGGGACAATCTTATAAATCAGCATTGGAATAACTTCTTGATAATGATCTCATCACATTACCTCAAGCCACATCATGTGGATGAATATTATTGAGTAACTATTGTGCATATCATCAACATAATGAGCATAAAAATTCATCTTGCATGGAGTTGAAATATAAAATCCAAGATCTCATAGATGATGGCATAATCAAAGTGGAAAATCCTAATGAATTAGCTAGTGAAGATACTAATCTCGAGCATGATCAATATTAGTAATCCATGTCTACCAATGGTTCCCATATCACATCTACTTCTTCCACCATTCCTCCATCTCCTAAAACTTCAAGACCAGCCACACCATCTCCATCAAGAACTGAGCCTAATGACGATTGTGTCTACCCTTAGGGACTACCTCTAAAAGAGATCTAAGCTAATCAACATACATCTGCAATTCTTTCTCAGGATTCACTGATCATAGACCCAAAGTGTCCATGCACTTCAACGCTTATCATGCCTATTGCAAATGATTGTCCATCAGCCTGTCAAGAATCTCACATGAAAATTAACACTCTTACCTCGTCCTTAGAAGTGGCTCCATGTCAAGATGGCAATCCAAAGTGCGAAGAAACATATATCATTAATGATCAAGATCAAGAAACCATCCATCCTTATCTAATGGTTGACCAAAGTCACATATCCCTAGATTCTAAGGATGATCCTATCATCCCCTTCTATTTCTTCCCAGAAGAAATTCTTACATCTCCTATATCTTATCCATCTCTCAAGCAAGATCAAGATATCTTTCTAACATCTCTAATCGGCCTATTGAAAATCAAGAGAAAGGTACCCTTTGCACACCATCTAAAGATCCTTGTCAAGATCAGAGCATCCCATCATCTCCTTGTCATGCTTCTCCATATCCACCTCAAGAAAACATTGTTCCTCCAAATCTCTTGAAGAAAAATAAATCCCCTCAAGCTTCAGTTGCTCTTATCAAAATTGCTCCTAACAAAGATGTTCATGCTCCTATTGATATAAAGATGAATTCAAAAGAGAAGAGCCTTGGAAATGAAACTCACTCTAAAGATGTTGATATCCTTTCCACACCTTATATCCCTCCATTCAAACATAGGCACCATCCTTCACTATCCTCCAAATCCATTCTTGGTCCCTATATCCCAAAGTTGAAACCATCAAAACTTCCATCTATATTGGGTCCTTATATCCCTCCATCCAATGTATCTCTCACTCCTAGCTTGTCATCCACTTACCCTATCCCCTATCAAGATCAACAAAGACATACATCCTTGAAATATCTTTATCAACCAATCCATGGGAACCAGTGATATCAGTCCTATTCATCCACAATTCCCAAGTCTTTTGGAAGCAATTTGGATGTGCAACGAAGAAATAAAAAATACAAGAATCCACGTACATATGAAGATCACTATGTCCCATCTAATCGACATGTGAATACAAAGCAAAAGGAAATAATCAAGAGACCACAAGGGTCCATTGAGAAAAGATTAAAATCAAAGCAAATATGAGTTCCTAAATCCAGCATGGAAGAATTGCATTCTCAGTCCAAGGAAAGAATAATATCAAAGAAAATATGGGTTCCTAAATCCATCATGGACGAATTGCATTCTAAATCATCCAAAAGAAAAGGAAAATCAAAAGATATGTGGATTCCCAAGTCTCTTCCAAAGGACTTGGATACAAAAAGAAAATCAAACGTTATGTGGATTCCCAAGTCTCTCTTAAAAGGCTTGAACAAAAAGGAAAAGTCAGAGTTGACATCCAAGCTTCCAAAGACTTCCACTTTATCTGCATCTAAACATCTCCCATCTTTGAACTCTATTTTGGGTCCTGATGTCCCAAAATTCATTACCTTTAATACTTCATCCATCTTGGGTCCTTGTGTACCAAGAACCATATCCACTCATACATCAAAGTCTCGAGCTATTCCATCCACTTTTCCTTCATCCATCCACTACCCTTCAAGGGGTGTGTCAATCTTGATCTTATCACCATACCCTATGTAATATCTTGTACCTACCTCTTACCCATCCATCCCATATACTGCTTTTCCCCTTATCCTATCCATCACATAAATCCTTGGCTGCCACCTTCCTTATCCTCCATGTCAATCGTCTCTACCATCACATTATCAACATCTTTGAGCATACTTTCAGTGGCCTTGGCCTATCAAAACATATCCTTCAAAGGAGTACTATCCAACGAGAAAGAAGCTAAAATTCCTCCATAAAAATCAAAAGTACAAAACAAAGAAGAAAAGAATAAAGAAAAAAGTGCCTTGGTGAAAACCTGGTAAACAGGTGCCTTGGTAGAAAAAATAAAGAGAAATAAACCCATCCTATGGTGAAAACCACTTCTTGTGGCACCTTGGATAAGTACCATGATGAAAACTTGGCAAACTGGCACCATACATAATTCCTCCTACTTGCACTCTTCACTTGGGCGCAATTTCCTTCCAGGTCATCTTATCCATCATATCTTACATCCAGCTAGCACGTGAGCATCCATGTTCTTCCTGTGATCTTGACAAGGCTGAGCCTATCCATGAACACTATGAATCTTGGCATTCATTATCCTTTCCATCATCCTATTCACTTACTCTCATCTATGATACCCTATCATGATCTTGCTTATCCCAAGCCTATCCTTCCTATCTCTGAGAATTCCTACCATAATCCAAAACATTCAATTATACCTCCATCACCCTTTATCCTGATCATGCTATCCTATCCTATCCAATTGACCCCTTGGTTGTGATAAAAAATTGAAAAACAAGTTCTTAGAAGTCTCTTGACATGTCCATTCTTTCAGACCACATGCTTTTCATGACATCAGGTCATCATCGTATATGCTATCTAGCACTGCTCAATGAGCCTACATTGCTATATTTTTTCTGTCCCTAGCTTGGGTAATCTTGAGGAGACTATCTTTGAGGGTTGCATTCACCCTCTTCATGCATCATTGTCTATTTGCCTCATCAATCAACTTTCTAATCCATCTATCATGACCTCTACCTTGCTAGACATTGGGGACAAACCAATGTGCTCTTGCTTGAGACAAGAGTAATCTCTGAAAAAATCTAAAAATTGAAAAATGTCTTAAAAAAATGATCATCCTGGTGAAAACCTAGCAATAGGTGCCTTGATGAATCAATAAAAAAAATAAAAAATATCAAAAATAAAAAAAATAAAAATGAAATTGAGAAAAAGGATGGTGACATAGGCATGCTTACCAGGTTTTCAATGATCACATCATCAAGAAAGACCCCATCGCTTGGGTCATCTCAACTTCATTGCATCACATCAAGTTGAGATTATCATAAATAAAAAACAACTCAATCAATTGTCTTATACAGTGATGGAGACACTCAAAACCAGACAGATCAGTCTTAGATGAGTCATTCATTTCTGAAACCAGGCACATTGATTAAATTGGTATCATCACTTCAATTCAAGTCAATTTCTGTTAATAGAATCTCTGCCAAGTAGGTGAAAACTTGGTAAACATGCAAATCTTGTACCTCAACGCTCCATCTATCAATGCTCGGTCTTGGCATCAATTCTTTGCTTTAGTTTGTACATAGATTTCAGTCACTTTCATGACACTCTAGTTCTTTTGAGAACCCTCCTGGCTTGAAACCAATCCAGAGTTATAACCTGGGGGCAATCAAATCAGATTTGTCCTCGCAGCATGAGTCAAGTCAGTTATCACCATTTTCTACTAGGGGCATGGGTCCCCAATTTGATCACGTCTTTGGCTTACACTAGAGTAAGTAATCTTGTCATTTTTGAAGGACAACTCGCTACTGACACAAACAAGTGTTTCTCAACACCACAATCAACAATGTTTCTTAACACTATGTTTGGACACATCTATGTTTCTTAACACACATTGGATATCACAAACGTAAACAATAGATCAATAGCAATCAAACACAAAGGACTCACAAGCACAATGGTATTTCTGAACACCTCATATTTATATATACATCCAAAAAATTTGAAACTGGCTGAAGTATGCTGAACTTCTATATGTATGCTGTCTGTTCTCATTGATTTTGCTAATCTTTTCTTTGTCTCCTGCTTGTTGGTGTGGTCCTGATGATCCGACAATGTCAAATAATCAGGGTGTATGTGATAAGAGCTCCTACATTAAGACAGAAAAGCCTCATATCCCTTGATCCTATTTATTTGTACACCAAGGTGAGGTCAGTACTATCTCCTTGTTTGTTATTTATTTGTTTGTTTACACAAGCACGCACTCATGGTTATCTTGGCTTTGAATTCCTCGATACTGGTGTACTATTGCAACATCAACTGGAAACAACATTTAGGTCATCTCGGCTCTTGTGCCTCGATGCTTACATTAGTTTCCCATATCTTATCTGAAGAAAGTCATATTCATATTCTTATGGTCACAGTGGCACCAGTAAGGATTTTATTGACTCCGATATTCCAAAAATGCTCAATGATGAAAATTTTCAAAGCTAAAGCTCAGTGGCTACACCTTAGGTTGCATTCATTACATTCATGTTAGTTCTGCATATGCATATGCACGGTGTTAAATCAGCATAATATCGATATCTCTCTCCAATGTGAAGGATCTGAGGTTCTTATTGATCACTCTTCTCATTGTCAAGTGGTCATGACATCCCTTGCTAAATCAACTGTCCTAATTTTATTTTCAGGATCAAAATCAAAATCTAAAATTGACCACTTGCACACCCAATGGAAATCTCTCATGCTTTTCTTCTAATCAATCTATGTATCTTACTTTTGGTCAATCTCGGTCAAACATGACCTCTCATCAAGTACATATTTTGTCCTAACCACGTGGGACCTCTTTCGAATCAGGTCAGTTTCTTCCTAAATTGTCTAATCAATTGAATTGCTTCTCATCACTGGGACACCTAGCCATATTTCAATTTTTCTCCCAAGGGGGAAGGATCAAGAGATCAAAATTCTAGTGATCACATCCTCAATCAAAACCCCATCGCTTGGGGCATCTCAGCTTCATCGCATCAAATCAAGTTGAGATCATCTTAAATTAAAGGCAACCTAATAAATGGTATTATAAAGTGGTGAATACACTCAAAACCAGACAAGATTGGTCTTATGCAGGCTATTCATTAGTTGAACCAGATACATTGATCAAATTGGCTGCATCGCTTCAAATCACATCAATTTGGTTGCTAATCAAAATCTCTTAACGGTAATCAGTTTCATCGCTTCAAATAAAATTGGTTATTCATTCAAACCAATAAAAAAGGTTTAAGATTTCTTAACAGATGTTCAGCTTCATCGCTTCAAATCAAACTGAGCATTCTGCTTTATATCTTTTGATCGATCTTCGTCCAATCAAGCTCAAATTCGGTCTTCTTCTTCAAAAGAATAGTTTCATCACTTCAAATCAAACTATTCTAGGTCTTCTCACTAACAAGTCTTTGAATCAATGCGCTGATCGCACATCAATTCAAAGAGGGGAAAATGTAATCACCTAAAAATGGTCACCTAAACCCTAGACCCCCAATCTCAGCAATCAATCAAGAAACCCTAATCTTGATTACCCTAAGTCCTAAATCAAACAGGAAATTCATTGAATTCAAACTAATCTGACCTAAACCCTAGGTCCCAATCGATCATCGTACTTGATTAATTAATTAATTCCTAAAATCACATTTCATTGGAAAATATATCTTATGTTAATTATTTAATTAATATTATGATATAATTAAATAAAAATTACAAAATTGTCAATTAAATCATAAAGGAATTAAATTAATTATAAAAACATAAATGTGCATTCAAAATCAATTAATTTATTAAAAATGCATATGACATCATCAAATTCAGTTGACTGATTATCAAAATGGAAACAATCCAGTTCCACTTAGTTAACTGATTCTCATCTATCTATCATTTTGGAAACATTTCAGTTAACTGTGAATTGATTTTGGAAGTTTCCAAAATAACTGATCAGTCAGTTCAGTCAACTGACTCTCTCGACCAATTGAATCACTTGCACATGGATTGTGCTTCTTCAATCGAATCTGAGCCACTCTTTTTGTTTGATCTTGACTATCGATTCGAGAGAGATTTCTATAAAAGAGAAACTCTTTTCCTTCACAAAGGATCCTAATTTTTAATTAATGTTATTATATTACATTTTTTTTTTAGCTTTCATTCTTAGCATTTATTTAGTATTTTTGTTTATTATTTTCAGGCATGCAAACCTAACTTAGAGCATACTTTCAATTTGGGTTTAAAACTGAATATCTCACATTTCAATTGGTGCTCTAAAACTGAATCTAAAGTAGCTTGGATGAACAACAAAATTGTATAATCATTTAGATTAATCAACATTTTACTTTCAGCATATAGCTCTAAATCCTTCATTTAGGTTAGTGTGTAGTCACTGAGCTTGCAATGATCTGAGAGAAAGCTCATACTCCTGCCTTCTAGAAGGGAACAGGTTGACTCTTTTAGACATACAGGATGAATGAATCAATATTCATTCTTGTATGCAACTAAAGTACAATGACTATGTTGAAGTGTACTGCTAAGTAAGAAGGCCACTTTTAGCACGCACAAATATGAATCTATAGGTCTCTATCTTCTCCATCTAATTCCAAATTTGTGTCTCTCAATCCTTTACCTACACATGAAAAAAGAGAAAATATTGGGTTGATGGGGGTTTTCCTAGGTCAAACCTTTTTTTGCAATGAACCATGAAATTGAAATGTAAATGAATTGAAATTAAAGCTCTAAATTAGAATGTTGATTCTTATACCTCATACTTTATGAACAATTGGAAAAGAGAAGCAATGAAAGGGGGGATGATTATTCCTTTTCCAAATTGCAGAGTCAGAAGGAAGATGTCCCAACAGGATCAAGTAAGGACCTAAGCATTGAATGGGGAAGTGAGCCTTTTCTAAATATGTAATTTGAAAATGGAAAAGATGAAAGATGCAATGTAAATGACTAAATAGACAAGTAGAGACAAAATTAGAAATAATATACCGATGACTAACTGCCAAAAACCTATTATGACTTGAATTGGGATCCAAAAATCTGAAATGACCTGTGGGTTAAATCTGAGCTGGAGTTGCAGGGTAAAAAATGCTTCAAATGTTTTGTACTTGGGAATAGGGTGTTTCAAGCATTCTGTTCCAAGTACTTTTGGCTAACATTTCTAGGGGTCCTCTGACTATTTATGATCTATACGAAAAAAGTTATAACAAATTTGTAACCTATTCTTGCATACAGAAAATAGAGAAAAGGTTGGGTAAAAGGGTTTTCCCTTGGTCAAACCCCTATTTCAGAATCAACCTTGAAAATAAAAATAAATTGCATAAAGGAAAGTATGTAAAAGGTGAATGTTTGATTCACCTTGCATAAATCCTAATGGACAGATGTAGAAATCACTCATACCCATGAATATGCTTTCATGTGCTTGAAATAAATGATTTGACCTTGGAATGTAGAATAGGAATTAAGGGTGCCCTCAAAAACATATGGATCTATGAACACCACTCCTAGATCTTCAATGTAGATATGTTTGATAATCACTTGCAATGAAGGAGAGATGACTGCAGATGGAAGGAAGAATGTTCTTGCTTGATTGAGAATTCCTCTACTTAGCCATCAGAGGAGAGAAAATTTCTTCAGTGGAGAAGATTGCCTTGTAATTTACTTGAATGAATTGGAGAGACTAGATCTTGGATGATTGCTTTCAAATCTTGAATCCAATTCCTCAATTGCCTTTGATTTCTTGATTGCTTGAATGATTCTTGGTCATGAATTCTTGATGATAGTAATAGATATCAAAATGAGGAGAGATATGGTATTTATTTACTTCCCATCATTTTGGAATTCAAAAATAAGCTAGGTTGACCACGGGATCTAATTTCCCACTAACACCCTAACATAGGGCTTGAGGCCAAATTTGGGAAAAAAAGCACACAAACAAAATGTTTAAAACATTATGTTCCTGGGTACAAAATGTTTCAAATGTTATTTACCTAGGATAATTAACCCAAATTTAAAATGGATGTCGAGATGATGGAAAAGATGCAGGAAAAGAAGAATAATATTGCTAGGTTCAAGCATAATAGACATCAGATCTTCAAATCACCAAAATGGGGCCTAATAGATCATCCAATTATAAGTGTTAACTTTTTAGGATAGTACATTAAGCCCCCACTTTAGCAGGAGTATGAGACAAACTAATTCTCTAGATAAAGTATATCAATGCATAAGAATAATCTTATCAAGGTCAAGGAGACAAAGAAACATCAAGACGCCAAGTGACTTAAGTCCTCATAAAATAAAAAACAAAGATAAAAGAGGAATTGAGAGAGAGAGACTATGGATCATGAAAAGAGAAAACATTGTTGCAAAAGATGGGATTGATAGTCTAGAAAATTGTTTCATGATAGTCAACCCATAAAAAAAGGGGATCAATCCTTAAGGAGAGCATTGTCTCCATTAAGGGATCTTTAAAAGGTGATCAATCCTAAGGAAAGAATTGTTTGCAAAGGGATATAGGAAAGGAGGATCAAACCTTAAGGAAAGTACTGTCTCCATTAAGGGATCCATTGAATAATGCACAAGGGAATGATAATGAAAAGATGAATGTGAGGAAATCATTGTCTCCTTATCCATTTGCATGAGAGATTGTATTGAATCTTTGTGTGTGTGTGACAAATGTGAACAAGGAGAAATGTATGCCCCCATGTTAAAGTGATTACAATTTCCTTAATGAGAGAAATGGATTTAACATAGCATGCATGCACCCACAAGAGACATTTTCACTATGAGATGCCCCTAAGAAATGACAAACCAAGGGAAATGAAACACATGATAAAAGAGAGCACGAAATGGATCTACTAACTCAAGGGTTAGTATGATCATATGATAACTCATGTATATCATGATTATATAAAAATGAATTGTCATCATTCCCCAAAGGTAGTAGAAATACAAGCACAATGGAATAATGTCACGTAAGAGTTACAAAGAAGAGTCTTTTTGGGCTGGCATCACAGAGATCCAAAATATTAGGTAGATACCATTTTGCATCATCCCGAATCAAATATCACAAACACATATTTACAAATATTAGCACATGCATGAAAAAACATTTAACAACATATAGAAGAAGTGAGATACAAAAAGAGGAATTCCACAATAGGTCAATTCCTTTATCACCAAAATGAACAAAAGGAAAAGGGAAGCAATGCAAAAGGGGATGATTACTCCCCATTTTCCAAATTGCACACTCAGAAGGAAGATGTCCCAATAGGCTCAAGTAACGACCTAGGTGTTGAATGAATTAGTGATCCTTTTCTAAATATGTAATTTAAAAATGGAAAAGAGGAAATATACAATGTAAATGACAAATAGACAAGTAGAGACAAAACAAAAAATAACAGATTAATAACTAACTACCAGAAACCTGTAATGACCCGAATCAACATCCAAAAATTTGAATTGACCTATGGGTGAAATCTAAGCTGAAGTTGCAAGGTACAAAATGTTTCATATGTTTTGTACCTAGGAAAATGGTGTTTCAAATGTTCTATTCTAGGTAATTTTGGATAAAATTTTTGGGGGTCCTCTGACTATTTTTGATATATTCAAAAAAGTTCTAATACTTTTGTAACCTATTCCTGCACATAGAAAAATGGGGAAAAGTTTGGTAAAAGGGGTTTTCCTTGATCAAACCCCTATTTCAGAATCAACATTGAAAATTAAATGAATTTGTAATAAGGAAAGTATGTAAAAAGGTAAATGTTTGATTCACCTTGCATAAACCCTCATAGACGGATGTAGAAATCACTCATACCCATGAAGATGCTTAAATGTGCTTGAAATTAAGGAGTTGAACTTGGAATATTGAATAGGAATCAAGGATTCGCTTACAAATGCATGGATTTATGAATGCTACTCCTAGGTATTAAATGTAGATATGCTTGATAATCACTTGCAATGAAGGTGTAATGTCCCACCAAGGAACCCTTGGAACATAGGTTTAAATATGCACTTGATAAAAAAATTAAATATGGAACAATGAACATGTACAATGTAGAACTCATAAAAGTAACATAAGTAATAAAACAATGCAAGATAGCATAACGAACATCCACGTGTTCACACACAAGCGGAAGATTTAAAAAATCTTCCAAAGGTTACTAAACAATCCAACACACCCTTGGAATGGATAAAACAAGTTCCTAAGATTGGTCTACAAGGATCCAGACATCCATCCACAAATCACAAGAGGCCAAGATGGAAAGAATTCACATCTAACAAAGGGAGAACAATAGAAATCAATCCCATTAGATAGATATACATTTTAAGCCCAAATGAAAATTCAGCCAATAAAATCCAATAGAATCCAAAATGTGGGCACATATGCAAATTCGGCAGCATAACAGGGAAAAAACTTCAAAATTCCAAATGAGAAAATACATAATTGCTCACACTAGTCCAACCAGGTGATGAAAACAAACACAAGTGTGGGGGAATGCTAATTCTCAGCTGACAATTCTAAAGCAACCAATTTTTAGAAAAACTATGGATTAAATTGATAGATCCAAAAATCCCTACCTCTCATGTATGGTAAAAACCAAGAAGTGGAAGAAAATGAAGAAAATTTCACAAAGACGTAAATGGCTCCAAAGGAAGTTGGATATTTGTAGAACGAATCCAATGAGCCTCTGATTACAAAGATTTGATGCATGAATCTCTCACCATGAGCAAAGATAAAAAAAATTCCAAGAGGGTTTGAAGCAAAAATCCAATTTTCTCAAAAGCATAATATTAAAAGTGAGTGTAAAATCACTTTTCCAACATAATAAGCACTTTTCCAAAGGGACTTATTAAAAAGGATTATTTAAATAATTAAATAATCAAATTGAATTTCCCCAAATGAAATAAATCGATCCCAGATATTTGAAATCCAACTGTAGCAAATTAGCTGGCAATTAAAATTAAATAATAAAAATTCCCAAAACCTTAAAATCATCATTTAAATCAAAACCTTCTGTGACAACTGTGGAGAAATAAAAGCACAAACACGCTCACGGGTCTACTACAATATGCATCATGAGTCCATATTTACCAACACATACTAGAGGGATAGTAAAATAACATGGATACGTCATCCATATAGGGATGACATTGGCTCAATATGAAAGGCCACGACTACTATCTCCTGTGCCACTATCGAGGACATAGGAACACAATCAAATCCTATAGCTTAGGTTGAATGTGCCTGGTACCTATTCACTGAAACAAGAAAAACATCAAGTGTAGTTTCTCACAATATAAATATCTAAAGAACAAGCATAAAATGATCAAACAACGAAGGAGAATGACACCATTGTGTGAACATCAAAAGGGGGTAACTACGACTGCGTCTCACTTCATACTAGCACAAAGGAAAAAAATGCATAGAAATTGTGTGGTAACACAATAAACACCATATTATTTTATTTAGCATTGCATTTAAATTTGAATTATTAAAATAAACCATTTTATGACAATATAGTATAAATCAGTGAGAGTGCCCAACTGAAACACCCAACAATATATAACGAACAATATACCAATGAGTCCAACAAAATCATCCTGATAACATAATCAGTAGTCTTGAATGCAAAATACACCAGATATCAGCACAAGGAATCATGTCACATCAATAGAATCATCATGTAGATATGATCAAACTGAAATAACAACATAATTTATCCAACTACTATAGCCAAGATACTGGCAACCAAAATAATTAATAGTCATCGATGCATCTCAGCATGTAGATAATTAAATATAATCAACAGAGTATATCTCAGATCAAAATAGCCATGGAATAAAATGCAAACATGTGAGGCACTACATCCTCCCCTTATGCATATGCTTACTCTTGGAAGCCTGCAAAAAGATAAGGGTACAAAACTCTCAACCGTGAAACATCCTCCCCTGTAAACAAAGTCTCAATACTTGGGTCCCATTAGACCCTTACCTACCCTGTCTCTTCCCTTTACGGTCAACCTCCAAAGATAAATAATGCAGATGGGATCCAAAGAAAGTTGTATGTCCTCTACATGTAAAGAATCCCAATCAAGAACATGGGTCACATCAGGAATATACTGTCTCAATAGAGAAACATGAAAAATATCATGGGTGCACGATAGGATAGGATAGGTGGAAATTCCAAGTGATAGGAATAATGACCAATCCTCTTAGTGATATCAAAAGGTCCAACAAAACATGACACTAGCTTAGAGACTGTCCTATAATGGATGGGGCTCTTCTGAAAATGAAATCTCAAAAACACTCGGTCACCAACTGAGAAGTGACAGTCAAGCCTATGGGTATCAACATTCTTCTTCTACCAATCCTGAGAAATAACCAAATACTTTATAATACGAACCACCTGCTGCTCCATTTTTTGAAGCATCTCAGGACCCAAAACTATTTGGTCCTCTAATCGATCCCAACTCAAATGTGTATGTCATAGTCCACCATACAAGGCCTGGAAGGGTTACATGCAAAGAGACTATGGTACCCATTATTATATTAAAAATCCACAAAGTAAAAATAGTCCTCCCACCTTGTCTATTGATCCATCACATACATGTGAAGCATGTCCTCAAGAATTTGATTCACCCACTCTATCTGACCATTAGTTTTGGGGTAATAAGATGAACTAAATTTGAGTTTCGCTCCCAATACATGCTAGAGAGATGTCCATAGTGTTGAATTAAATACTAGATCTCTATCTGAAATAATCCTGTGAGGTATCCCATGCAACCAAACTATATTGTGGATGAACACATGTGCAACCCAAGTAGCAGTATATGAATCTCTCATGGGTGAAAAGTGAGCCACCTTGGACAACTTGTCTACTGTAACCATAATAGAATCATGATGATGTGATGAGATGGGAAACCCATTAATTAAATTGATAGATATCATTTCCCACTTCCATTGAGGAGTGAAATGTGTGTTTGAATTGTTTATGTTACAGGTGTTGACATTCATGTTTTGTCATCGATGTCAACATATGTTTCATTTGGTTTCAACAGAAGTGTCAGATAGACTAGTTATCACTGGTACATGCAAGACTAACAAAAGTGTACAGACACTATGTGGGAATTTAGAGCATGTGATCATGGGGATGTATACAAGGATGAGAAAATATCTTATACCTAAGGTCGCTTGGCTTGATATTACTGTTGGCATAAGTTATAGTTTTTTTGATGAAGACTAGTTAGAGAGTAGTGTTAGAGAATTATGACAAAGATAATCTCTATGTTTTTGGGATAACATGGATGTGAGAATGTGTTATGATATGAAAGCTTGAGGTGTGGTAGAAGAAATGTTGAAGAATTTTATCTGTGATTCTTGGGTCGTTGATGTCAGCTGAAGCATGTGATCTTGAAAAGATCTATTTGTGGCCGACTACAACGATGTAAAGTGTTTAAAGGATGGCGAGCTTGGATTATGGAGCTTGGAGTATAATTGATGATTTGTATTTGATGTTTACATATTTAAGGTACCGTGTGTATCTTAGAAAGGGTCTATGTAATTTTTTATGCATTGGGGAATTCCTAAATGGCCAAGCTAATTGCTCATTGTAAACTTGTATAAATGAGAGTTGTTCCTTAATGAGAAGGTGTGGAAGTAAGTAGTAGAAGCTACAAGCTTGTCTACTAGATGTAGAACAAAGATAGTGATTGTGATGAGCTTCATTGTAATTGTTTAGGAAAAGAAAGTTTCTATCAGTTAGTTCATTGGTTATTGTATACTTGTATACTTGTACTTTGGACAGTGAGTCCAGAAGGTGGATTTAATCTTCTCATTTGGGCAGTGAGCATGGGTAGTGAGCCTCTTGTTTCTCTTGACTCCTAACATGGTTTGTCCTTTAATAGGGACTCTACACTATATGTAATAATCAAATCCTAAGAAGGCTAAATCTCCTAACAGGGATACAATACTTTTAGTGCATTATTTGTGGGTACTAATTCCCACCGAGGTTTTCCCTTAACAGTGTTTCCTCGACAACAATTTCTTGTGTTATGGTGTTGCTTTTGAAGTGTTTTGATTTACATTGAATAATTGGTTTATAAGTTAAATATTTGGTACACAATTTATTTAACCCCCCTCTCAGTTGTGTTGGTAGACTATTATAGCTAACAATTGGTATTAGAGCATGTAGTCCTCTGAGAGAAATCTTAATAGCTTGAGGTGATCTTGAAGATGACATACTATAGAAAGGAGAGTCCAAAATTTGATCCTATAAACTTTGACAATTGGAAGAACAAGATGAGAACTCACCTTCTTTGTTTAGGAATTGATTATTGGATGATTACAAAAAAGGATGAGCAGATCAAGCCTGAAGATGAATTAGGAAATGCTAAAGATGAAAATAATTTATTTAGTTGTAATATGGTTGCAAGAGAAGCATTGATTAGTGCGCTCTCTGAGGGTAAATTCATAGAGGTTAAAGACTTGGATTCTTCACATAAGATCTGGACAAGGCTAGAAGCACTATATGAAGGAGATAATTTTACTAAGTAGGCGAAGTAGCAAAATTGGAAGACTAAAATGGAGATTTTGAGAATGCAAGATAATGAAAATGTCAGAGCATATGTATAGAGGGTTACAAAGGTTGTTACAGGGATTAGAAACTCAGAAGGCACATATACTGAAGAAGAAGTGATCACAAATATTCTCAGATCTTTGACACCTGTTTACAAAACTAAAGTACAAGCGATAGAAGAGATCATACCCTTGACAACGAACTTCAATAGAGAGGTAGTGATTGCTAAGTTGACCACCTTTGAGGCTGCAGAGCTAGGAGATACATTACCTAAGGTGGAATATGCATTCAAGGTGAATGTACACAATGACAAAAAGACTTTATAATCTTTGCGAGCACCAGCAGAGGTAACATGTATGAAGAGCTTGGTGAATATGCTAATGATTGGGAAAAGATAGTAGAAGAGGAAAGGAAACCAGATGAACTTGTGGCTTTGTTCGCAAGAAGAGAAAAGAGAGGTAAGATTAAATTTCAAGGGAAGTTACCCCTGAAGTGTTTTTCATGTAATACGATTGGTCATTTTGCATCTAGATGTCCCATAAGAGTTCCCAAGCATAATCCTAAGTTTCATAGACCAGATTATTCTAAAGATAAGGAAGGTTTTTATGCTAGTGAAGGTGTGTCTGATGATGATGGTGTGGACTATGATGAAATTGGATTTATTGATATTAAAGATGATGATCCTATTCATGAAGAAAAATCCTTAATTTTGCATGTTGAAAATAAATCATAATGGATCATAGATAGTGGTTGTTCACATCATATGACTAGTGATAAAAATATGTTAGTTCACCTAACTAAATATGATGGTGGTGTAGTCAGATTTGGTGATAACACTCCTAAATTTATCATTGGAGTAGGATTGATTACCCTTGATGGTAAAACTAATACAAATGATGTATTGTTTGTTGATGGACTTTTTAGACACCTAAAATTGTCCAATGTTTGCAAACAACAAACTTTCTTCTTAATTGATTAAACAATTCTTATTATTTAATTAATTAGTGTCATTCCTCTATTTCAAATTCAAAATATTAACATTTCCCTCCCTTCCCATAATTAAATAATTTTTAATCATTTAATTATCTAATTTTCTTCTAATATTAATTAAATAATTTTATTATTTAATTAATCAATTTCCCCCACTTGAATTAAATAATCATTATTATTTAATTAAATGTTTTCTTTCATTTTCCTCATAATTAAATAAGTATTTTAATTATTTAATTAGTTAACTAAGTCTTTTTTAATTAAATAAAATTTTTAATTATTTGTTTTTTTCAAAGAAAGAAAAGTCTCCTAAAAATAAATAAAATCTTTGTTTTATTTATTTATCTCAATCTTCTATAATTAAATGAATTCTTTAATTTATTTAATTATTTATTTTTCAAAGAAAGCAAAGTCTCCTAAAACTAAATAATTTTTTTGTTTTATTTATTTGTCTTAATCTTCTATAATTAAATGAATTCTTTAAATTATTAAATTATTTGTTTTTCAAAGGAAATAATTCTCTTTTAAAAATAAATAAAATCTTTATTTTATTTATTTCTCTAAAATCTTCTTCAATTAAATAAGTTTTTTTAATTTACTTTTTGAAGAAAACTTCCTCTAAAATTAATTAATTTTTTAATTATTTAATGCTAATTAAGTCTTCAATTTTATCCACTCTTCAAATAAAGTAGTATGTTTTATTTGGTTTTAAAGTAGCTTTATTGAATATCGTCCATCCAAAATAACTCTTTGTCTTCAATCTCAACCATTGTTCAGTCTGAAATTTCTAGTTTAAACCTTCTTCTTTCTCATTTGAAAGGGGCTTGAATCACAATTTTAGAGAGCGCATCTATTCTGTAGGTTTTTTAAGCTAATTGTGATCAACATACTATCTCTTTATCATATTCTCAAATCTTCCAAGTCATAAGCGTTGCCAAAATCAACTTTGAGCACCATCAAAACAACATTTTAGAAGGAGAAGAGAGAAGCAACAAAAGCTTCAAAGTGTCATTCAATTTGCATTACTTTGCTTATTTATTTCTGAATATGATATTTTTTATTTTGTTGTCATTAGGCTCATTAATAGTAGTTTTTTAATTTCTTGTATTTCAATCGGTACTACTAACTCTTGTGTGGGTGTGCAGAATTATGCCTATACGTTTTGGTGAACCCGACGTGAACATGCTACAAATATGATAAATTTTTCTTTTATATTTGCATGCAGGTTTTCTTTGTTGATTTGTTGTTGCATGCATGTTATTAAAGATTTCATTATATCTCATAAAGGTCTTGGAATTATTCTATACAATTGTTACTGCAAGTTAAAGATACTATAAAGAGCCTACAGTCTGAAATTCAGATTTTTTTGATCAATTCTGTGTAATTTATAATTTTTTATGATTTTTCATAAAAAAATAATAATTTTGAGAGTAAATTAGTTAATTTTTCTAAAAACATTATATTTGTGGAAGTCTCTTCAAAATCTAAATGAGTTCTATACTATGTGTTTTTAATTTTCATGACAAATAATGGCCAAATTAAATAGATCTTTAAAAATTGGTATGTTTTGAAAAATTGGGTCCCTAGGGCCCAAATAAAAGAATTATTTTTACAATTCTTACATTTTTGGAAATCTCACTGATTTTTAATAGGGTTACTTCTTTCCATTTCTATTTTTGCGGGCTAGCAATATATCAAAAAATTGGATCTTTATGACTAGGTCAAAAGTGCAAAAAAATTCAATGTACACTTGTTACAATTTCAATTGATTTGTATGCTCATCCTTGGTAAATTTTGGATTTTCTAACCATGTCTATTTTCCTTCACCTTGGGCTTCTTTTGTTGGCCTAACATGTATGGCAGCTATTGTGGATGCTTAGGAGCTAGAGTATTTTCCTAGGTAAAAGTATATAAAAATGTGCATAAACATCGAACAAGGTGCACACTAAGAGCCCTTTTATTTAAAGCATTTTTCATTTTCTGTGGAAATTTCAAGTTTTAATTACATAGCTTACTTAAGAAAGACTGCGTGTGTCTGTGAATAGAGCTAGTAGGCCTATGCTCTCTCCTATTTTGGGTGATCAAAATGTCAGACTTGGTGGAGTTCCCCCTAGTCTAAAGGTCTTGGTTAATTAACCCCCTACTTATAGGCAACGTCCTCCAAGGGTTACATCATTGTTTCAATAACAACAACAAAAACAACTCAAAACTCAATATGTACCTCAAACACATACATCTAGAAATCAATACCAAATTCATGGAAGGTCATATATTCCAATGCAACCATTTCAAAGATAGAGTCTCATACCATGAACTAGATCACGATAAAATGTTAAAAATGTCTCTTAGTCCCAAATTGACCTTTTGACACAAAAATAAAAAAACTACAAAGCCAGGTCTTGAATTCCCAAAATCAAGGGCAGGCAAAGTCTTACACCATGGAGGACTTATATCCCTACCCTATTGGTTATAAGCCTCCGATCACATCACATGTCAATGAACATCTTTTGATTTCCTCAAATCTACTACCAAGGATTTCCCAATCAAACACAATTGTAAACTTGTCATCCTATAGACATTAATCAAGCATAATCAATAAGCAACCTATTGTACCACAATTTCAATCAACAAATAATTGAAAACATGAAAATGTCCATGTGGTATCACCAAAAAGATCCCTAAAGAAATAAAAGTTCCAATCTAGTCCTTTCTTTCATTTGAATAAAAAATTGGTTGACAATCATCCTCTTATTGTTCAACAGAATTAAAATCAGCTATCCATGTCTGGCAATGGCACATTCCATAACAATCACACCAATGACACATCTACTTCCATGAAAAATTTGTCCCTCAAGAGGCATTCATATTTCCCACCAATTCTTCATCTCCTAAAGTGTTACAAGAGCAATATTTTCCATTTCCATCAAATGTTATATCATGTGATGAGACCTCCCAAGGGCTATCCATAGTGGATTTACAAGCTAATCCCTTTCTTGATATAATTCCCTTCTACAATTCAGAAGTCCCAAATGCAATGCCACCATATGCTCGATTCCGAGACAAATATACTCTAGAGAGTCCCATTCAAAGTTCTTCTCCCTCATGTCAAAACATTGAAACCTTCCAAGAATCCACCATCCATATTACAATTGACATCCCATGTCAAAAGGGTGATGCAAAGCATGAAGAACCAAGTCCTAAAGAAAATCATGATCAAGATCCCAACAATGACCAAACATGTCCAATTTTTGACCAAAAACCCAACTTTAAAGACTCTCATGAAGATTATACTATCATTTTACATCCTATCAATGAGGATTCCCACTTATCCCAAGAACAAAGTCTCCTTCCAAGTCTTATTAGCCTTCCACTTCCTATTCCTAAGCAAGATCATGACATTCGGTCCATTCTTCCAAAAAATTCAAAACTATCCTCATCGTGAGCCTATCATTCCTTCATCTCCATGTCCTAATCCTCCATATTATCCACAAGATCCTATCATACCAATTATCTTGTCACTTCTCCTATTCCATCGCAGGATCTCATTATTTCTCCCGATCCCCCTCATGATGCAATAAAATTTGCACAAGTTGTTCATGAACCCCATACATGTCAAATGAGTTCCTCCACTTTCATATAGTCTAGTCCACTTCATGAACCTATTGTTTTTTCCATATCATACCCACCTAAAAATAGACTCACTTCTTGTAGAAAGTATCCTACTGGTCAAAGAAAGCATTATAAAGTCAAAGGGTTAGACCTCCATGAACAAAGTACATTAAAACCCTTTCATATCAAAGAAGATTTTGATGGTCATGGACTCCATAAAAATGCTCAGCCTAAATATGTTGGTACCCCTTCCAAATCAAAATCCAAATGTATACCTTCCCCTTCACCCCTTCCATCCATCTAAGGTCCATATATTCCTCCATCCACTAGTTCACAATCCACTTCTGCTTTCCTAAATCAAGGTTAGAAAAGGCACACATCTTGGAGAACCTTCCACCCATCCAAAAAGTCTCCATACCATTATTATCCATCCATGAATCACATTCCCCTTTCAAGCAATTTGGATGCCAAACATAAGTTCCATAAGTCAAGAAATCCACATGCAATCAAGGATCAACATGTCCAGTCTAATTGACATGTAAAAACAAAGAAAAATATGATCCAAAAGGACACAAAGGCCCCTTGAGAAAAAAGAAAAGTAAAAATAAATATGGGTTCATAAATATATTTTAGAAATAATGCGTTCCAAGGATCCACAAAGGAATAAAAAATCAAAATCCACGCGGATTCCTAAGTGGCTTCTTGAAGCATAGTATCCCAAAGAAAAATCCAAGTTAGCATCCAAAATTTCAATCCATCCATTTAAACGTATCCAACCCTCCAAATATATTTTGGGTCCTCATGTACCAAAATTTATAACCATTGCTCCATCAAATCCAAAATCTCATTTTCTTCCATCAAATACAAAATCTCTTTTTCCTCCATCACTCCATCACCCCTCAATGTGTGTGCCAATATTGTTCTTTCCTACATATCCATCCACTCAAAATCAAGACTTCTCACAATCCCTCCATTATCCAACACATATATTCTAGTCTTCCATTCATCCTCTTGTACAATCCTACGCATAAACCAATTACCCTATCCCACTTCATCCAATCATCCCTTTCACCTCCCTTTGTCATTACCCTACCAATGTCTTTGCACATATCGCAAAAATTTATGGTCCATTATTTAATATCTTTCAAAAGCACTATCCAAGGAAAAATATGCTTGAGTCTTTCACCCATCTCTTGTCAAGAGTCCATCATCTTCGAAAAAAGTCAAAAAAAAGAGAGAGAAAAAAAATTTGTTGCATTGAAAAAAACTTGGTAAACAGGCGTTTTGGTAACACAAAAAAAAATCAAGAGAAATAATTTCATCTAATAGTGAAAACCTATCAAACAAGTGGTTTGGGAAAGTACCATGACAAAAACCTGGAAAACATGCGTCATGTGTAATCTGTAAACTTCTTGCATTCCATACTTGGGGGCAGATTTCATCCATATTTTCCTATCCTATCATATCCCTTTCATTTCCTCCATTATCCTATGTCCCTCATATCCATTATCTTATCAACATCCATATTTCCCTTTTCCCAACTTTGATCTTAACAAGGCTAGGAATATCCCTAGAAGCATCACATATCTTTTCTGCTTCATGTTGTCCACATCCCTTTGGTCCATACCCCTTATGTTTGTCCACATCCCTTTGGTCCATATTGCCTATCTTATCACAACCTTCAATCCCTACCCCTTCCTCTTATCCATTATTTATCTTTCTTATCATATCATTGTCCTATCCAAACCCCTCTCTTGGTCTTGATAGAAAATAAGGAAAAAGTTCCAAATATATTTTCAACGCCCTCTTGACATGTCCACTCCTATAAACCACATATAAATCAATGCATTGTTTCATTACCCTATCTTGCCATGTCTTATCCCTAAACTTGATAAAAACATGTTGTCCCATCGCGTGGATTGTCCTTCACATCCAAACAGCTTCAAGACATACTAAGAGACCTTTGATATTCATTCATCTACTATTCCATCCATCATTAATCCATAATTTCCTTTCCTTGCTAGACATTGGGGGCAGTCTTAAAGTCCTGAAAAAAATCCTAAAAAGAGCATAAAGTCCTGAAAAATCCTAAAAAGAGCATAAATTCCTGAAAAAATCCAAAACATCAAGAAAAGTCTTGAAGAAACCAACCAACCAAAAAAATCAAAACACATAAAAAAACCCTTGCAATAAAATCATCTATGTTACAACAAGAAAAAAGTGATGATCAAGCATAAACCCAAATCAAAGCAATGAGTTTCATAAATCGATAATGGACTCGCATGACCTATCTTTATCAACAATCCAATCTACCATCTATCGATCAAAATAAAATCAATCAATCAATTGTCTTATACAGTGATGGACACACTCAAAACTAGACAAATCAGTCTTATACGAGTAGTCCATTCCTAAAACTAGGCATATCAAACATTTGATCAAAAAATCAATCAAATCAAATCAATCAATCAATTGTCTTATATAGTAACAGATACACTAAAAAATAGACACATCAGTCTTATATAGGTTGTCCATTCCTAAAACCAGACACATCCGCAATCAGACATCAAAACCAAGCCAATCAAGGAACAGTAAGACTATTAACTAGATCGATCATGTCAGTCTGTTGCCAATTTATCTTTCATAATTGTGTTCTTACCCTCCTCAAGGATACCATTGAGTGGTGAGGGTGGCTATGATGGATCATAATATTGTTTTCTTTGTTTGTTGTTTGTGGAGTGTTTCAATTTGATTATGGGGAAAGGATGATTCATGATAAATGCGACAGGAGCTATCACACATCTGGAAGCCACGTAACTCCATGATCTGAGATAAATTCCTAGAAAAGAAGTGAACATTCCCTATCTTTTATTTGCTTGTTGGTATCAGAGATAGTAGCGGCATCTAGATGGTTAATATCTGGGTGCATATGTATCTCTTTCTTTTCAAATAAGGTGCAATGATGAATAAAGGTTGAAACAAAGTTGGAAAATACTTGGTTACATCAATCATGTTGATCACAATGAACTTCTTTTCTTACTAATTTCTCACTAACATTCTTATAACTAACACATGCATGTACTCAGACACATTGTGCATTTTAGATTTGCATTCATTTATTGCATAAGAAAATAAAACAAAAAATGTGCATGCATCATACATGGTAGATCATATAATCAATCCATCCATCATCAATAACATCATGACTAACATAGGAATGCATACATCACCATCTTATAGCAACACAATGTGTTCAACAAATTGATGCTCCCATCGCATCTTTTTGCTCAATTTGTTGAGGGGGCATAAAATCCACCTATTATCACTGGGGCAAGCTAGGGAAGGATCACAATCTAATAATTCTTTGACACAACGCTCAAAATCACATTATATCAAAGAGGGGAAAATATAGAAACCTAAAATTGTCCAATGTTTGCAAACAACAAACTTTCCTCTTAATTGATTAAATAATTTTATTATTTAATTAATTAGTGGCATTCTTCTAATTCAAATTCAAAAAATTAACATGTCCCTCCCTTCTCATAATTAAATAAATTTTAATCATTTAATTATCAAATTTTCTTCTAATATTTATTAAATAATTTTATTATTTAATTAATCAATTTCCTCCACTTAAATTAAATAATGTTTATTATTTAATTAAATATATATTTTTTTCATTTTCATCAGAATTAAATAAGTATTTTAATTATTTAATTAGTTAACTAAGTCTTCTATAATTAAATAAATTCTTTGATTTGTTTAATTATATTATTTGTTTTTTTCAAAGAAAGAAAATTCTCCTAAAAATAAATAAAATCTTTATTTTATTTATTTATCTTAATTTTCTATAATTAAATGAATTCTTTAATTTATTTAATTATTAGTTTTTTTAAAGAAAGCAAAGTCTCCTAAAAATAAATTTATTTTATTTATTTATCTTAATCTTTTATAATTAATTGAATTCTTTAATTTATTTAATTATTAATTTTTTCAAAGAAAGCAAAGTCTCCTCAAAATAAATAATTTTTTTGTTTTATTTATTTATCTTAATCTTCTATAATTAAATGAATTCTTTAATTTATTTAATTATTTGTTTTTTCAAAGAAAACAATTCTCTCCTAAAAATAAATAAAATCTTTATTTTATTTATTTCTCTAAAATCTTCTCTAATTAAATAAGTTTTTTAAATTTATTTAATTCACATTCTGAAGAAAACGTCCTCTAAAATAAATAAAATCTTTATTTTATTTATTATCTTCTCTCTTGCACATAATTAGATAATTTTAAATTTTTTTAATGCTAATCAAGCCTTCAATTTCATATACTCTTCAAATAAAGCAGTATGTTTTATTTGGTTTTAAAGCAGCTTTATTAAATCTCGTTCGTCCAAAATAAATCTTTGTTTTCAATCTCAACTGTTGATAAGTTTGAAATCTCTATTTAAACCTTCTTCTTTCTTATTTGAAAGGGGTTCGAATCATAATTTTAGAGAGCACATCTATTATGCAGGTTTTTCAAGCTAATTGTGATCAACATACTATCTCTTTATCATATTCTCAAATCTCTTGAGTCATAAGCATTGCCAACATCAACTTTGAGCACCATCAAAACAACGTTTCAGAAAGAGAAGAGAGAAGCAACATAAGCTTCATAGTGTCATTCAGTTTGCATTACTTTGCTTATTTATTTTTGAATATTATGCTTGTTTTTTTTGTCATTAGGCTCATTCATAGTAGTTGTTTGATTTCTTGTATTTCAATCTGTGCTACTAACTCTTGTGTGAGTGTGCAAAATTAGGCCTATGTAGACTTAAGCACAACTTGTTGAGTGTTGGATAGCTTGTAGACAAGGACTATCATTTGAATTTCAATGATGGTAAATATACTATCAGAAGTCAGACATGATATTTGATTACATCAGGTACAAAGTCAAGAGGTAATGTGTTTGAATTGAATACTACATAGGCTACTTGTTTTATTGCGAAGGTTGATGACAGTTGGTTATGGCATAGAAGATGTTGTCATATAAATTTTGATAACGTTGTGAAAGAAAGTATTACAAATACAGTTAGAGATTTACCAAAAATTGTGAAACCTTCTAACACCATGTGTAGAGAATGTGTGATGGTAAAACAAGCTAGAAGAAGCATTTAGAGTAAATCTTACTCAGCAAAGGGGAAGTTGGATCTGGTGCATACAGATCTATGTGGTCCTATAAGAACAAGATCATACTATTGAGAAATGTATTTTATACTCTTTGTGGAGAAAGGGACTGAATGGGTTTTTATAAACAATTTGAATGAAGAAGGTATAGTTGCAAGGAATAAGGTTAGAATGATTTGTAAAGGCTACTCAAAACAAGAAGGCATAAACTTTGAAGAAACATTTTCTCATGTTGCGAGACTAGATGCAGTAATATTGCTCCTTACTTATGCAACACACAATGAATTTAAGGTATATCAGATGGATGTAAAATCTGCATTTTTGAATGGATATCTAGAGGAAGAAGTATACATTAAGAATCATGTTGGCTTTCCTTTGGTAGACGATGAAGCCATGGTTTGCAAATTGAAAAAGACAATATTGTATGGACTAAAACAAGCACCTAGAGCACGATATGCTTAGTTAGACATGTATTTACTACATCTTAGTTTTAGAAAAGGTAGTGTAGACAGTAATTTGTACTTGAGAACTAGTGAAGATGAAATGTTTATTGTTGAAGTCTTTATAGATGATATTATTTTTGGAGGTAATGATGAAATGAGTAAGAAGTTTTCTGAGGAAACAAAAATAAATTTGAAATGTCTATGATTGGTGAAATGAAGTTCTTCCTTGGTTTTCAAATTACTCAGGACACACATGGTATTTTCATCTCTAAAACCAAATATCTTAAGGAATTGTTTATTTTTTTTAGAATGGAAGATTGTAAACCTGTTGGAACACCTATCGTTACTAGTTGTAAGCTGACTACTACTGATAAATCTCAAAGTGTTTTTCAAACAAAGTAAAGATCCATGATTGGAGGCTTACAATATCTAACTCACACTAGACCAGAAATTTCTAATGCAGTTGGAATTGTTGCGAGGTTCAAAGTTGATCTTGAAGAGACTCATCTTTCTACAGTGAAGAGAATATTCATATATCTAAAAGGAAAACTGGATTATGGTATGAAAAGTCTAACAATTTAAATTTGCATGCTTATACTGATGTCAATTGGGAAGGAAGTGTTGATGATGGGAAGAGCACAAGTGGTGCTACATTTTTCCTTGGAAAGAGGTTGGTTTCATATTTATGTAAGAATCAAGATTATATAGCTTAGTCTACTACTAAATCAGAGTATGTTGTTGCTGCTATAAATTGTACACAAATTGTGTGGATGAAGCAAATGTTGAAGGATATTGGAATTATTTTTGAAGAGCCAGTAGTTATACATTATGATGATAAAAGCACAATGAATATTTCAAATAATCCTATTATGCATTTAAAGAAAAAACACATTTCAATCAAATATTGATTATTAAGAGACGGGGTTGCAAAAAAGGAAGTCATAGTGGAGTACATCAGTGCAAAGGAGAAAATAGAAGACATTCACAAAACCTTTGTCAAAAGATGCCTTTGAGTATGTCAGAGGAATTCTTGTGGTGAGAAACCCTCCTTGCAAGAACTAAATTATGTAATAATGCATTATTCTAGTAGCTATCAGAGCTATATCAGTCCATGTACTTCATTCTTGGATCCACTCCTCAAAGGGACTAATCGCAGGAATACAACAAAACATATTTGGGTGATCAAGCAACCGATTGTTGAAGGCATGAAGATTTGAAAAAGATACACCTTGTAGAGGTGGGATGGTCAGAGAAGGGTAAGATTTATAGCACCCTTTTCCATTTATGTCAAAGGGGGAGAGATTCAAGTGGAAAATCACTACTATCTTAGGGGGGGCTATGAAGGAAATATTGAGAAGATTGTATTAAGAAGGAAACTTTTGGGTTGATAGATTTTCACATATGTTTCCATTAATGCCAAAGGAGGATATTTTTGGATTGTTTATGTTAGAGGTGTTGGCATTCATTTTTTTCATTGATATCAACATACATTTCAGATGGTTTCATCAGAAGTCTAAGATAGGTTGGTTATCACTAGTACAGGCAAGACTGAAAGAAGTGTACATACACTATATGAGATTTCATATCATGTGAGCATGGAGATGTATATAGGGATGAGAAGAATTATCATATCTAAGGTTTCTATGATTTTTATTACTATTGGAATTAGTTATAGTTTTTTTAATGAGGACTAGTTATAGAGCAGTGTCAAAGAATTATGAAAAAGATAGTCTCTGTGTTTTTGGGATAACATGGATGCGAGAACGTGTTATGAAATGTGAGCTTGAGGAATGGTAGAATATATTTTGAATAATGCTATATGTGATTCTTGGGTCACTGATCTCTTGGTGATGTCAGCTGAAGCATGTGATCTTGCAGAGATCTATTTGTGGCCGACTACAACAATGTAAAGTGTTCAAAGGATGGCAAGCATAGATTATGGATCTTGGAGTATAATTGATGATTTGTATTTGATGTTTACTTTTTTAAGGTACTGTATGTATCTTAGCAAGGGTCTATGTAATTTTTTATGCATTGGGGAAGTCCTAAATGGCTGACCTAATTGCTCATTGTAAACTTGTATAAATGAGAGTTGTTCCTTGATGAGAAAGTGTGGAAGTAAGTAGTAGAATTTGCAAGCTTGTATGCTGGATGTAGAGAAGACATAGTGATTGTGATGAGCTTCATTGGAACTATTTAGGAAAAGAATGTTGATATCAGTTAGTTCATTTGTTATTGTATACTTCTATATCTATACTTTGGATAGTGAGTTGAGAAGGTGGATTTAACCTTCTCATTTGGGCAGTGAGCATGGGTAGTGAGCCTCTTGTTTATCTTGACTCCTAACAGGGTTTGTCCTTTCACAGGGACTGTGTACTGTAGGTAATAACCAGCTCCTAAGAGGGCTAAATATCCTAACATTGATACAATACTTTCAATACATTATTTGTGGGTGCTAATCCCCACCGGGGTTTTTCCCTTAATAGGGTTTCCTTGACAAAAATTGCTTGTTTTATTGTGTTTCATTTGAAGTGTTCTAATTTACATTGAATAATTGATTTACAAGTTTGTAATTTAAAGATTTGGTACAAAAATGATTTACCCCCTCTTAGTTGTGTTGGTGGACTATTATTGCTAACAATGTGGCTGCAAGAGACATGTTGGATGTTGATGCTCTTCCTTCACTCTCTAACATTAAACATTTAGCTATAAAAATGGAAACATCATGCCTCATATCTGCCCAAAAGTACATTTTTCTAAGGTTTTCATGCATCTTCTTAACACTAGGATGTATGGAATACGATGCATGATGTGCCTCCAACAAAACCAATGAACAAAGATCACTTGACACTGACACATAAATGTGTTTATGGTGTCGCAGAAGTCCATCTAACTCTAATGAGTATCTTGAAAAATGACCTGCAAAGGTATGTCTAGACTCAATCTCCACTCAAACCTCTAGATACCAGGTATCACTAGGAAAAACCTCTAGGATACGACTACGTAAATCCACACTAAGTGATAAAACATTGATCTTGTGCCTTCACGTACTAAAGGAATCCACTACAACATTCTCCTTCCCCTTGATGTAATGAACATCAAAATCATACTCACACAAAAACTCCATCCAATGAAGCTTTCATGCATTCAATTTTGGCTGAGAAAATATATACTAGAAGCTATGATGATCGCTATGTAGCTCAAACCTGTAACCCACAAGAATATGTCTCTAGTGCACCAGCGCATGAACAACTGCTGCTAACTCAAAATTGTGGGCGGGGTAGTTCTTCTCATGATCCTTGAGATTTCGGGACTCATATGAAACCACTCATATCTCCTACATAAGATTTTCCCCACACCCTCCAATGATGCATTAGTGCACACCATGAACTCACCTGCAGGATCTGGCACTATCAAGATAGGTGCACTAATCAAATTCTCCTTAAGATATTGAAATGATGACTCACTCTACAGGGACCAAACAAACTTCTTCCCTTTCCTCTAAAGAGAAGTGATAGGATGTGCCATCTGCAAAAAATCCTTCATGAATCAGTGGTAGTAACCCGACAAACCTATGAAACTACAAACCTATGGAACACATGTCATTACTAGATTATGCATGATATTCTAGATCTTTGAAGGATCCACCAAAATACCCTCTCTAGAGATGATATGTCCCAAATATTTCACCTCACTTTGGAAGAACTCACATTTGGCCAAGTTTCCATACAATTGATGGTCATGTAAACACTACAATACCTAACACAAATGGACCTCATGCTCCTACATAGTCCTCAAATATACCAAAATGTCATCCAGAAACACAAGGAAAAAGTATTCAACATAGGTGCAAAAAACACCATTCATCAAACACATGAACGCTGATGAAAGAATTGTCAACCCAAAGGGTACAACTGTAAACTCATAATTCCCATAATGCGTGAAAAAGAAAGTATGATTAATATTAGTCTCATGGATATATAACTAATGGTATCCTAACTTAAGGTCAATCTTTGAGAACACTCTCAATCCATTCATCTTATAAACAAATCATCAATCCTTGGCAAGGGATATCAGTTCTTCACCGTTAGCTTATTCAATTATTGGTAATCAATGCACAAACACAAGGATCCATCCTTCTTTACGTAGATGATTGGTGCACCCCAAGGAGATACACTAGGAAAGATATGGCCCTTAGAAAACAACTCCTCTAACTGTAATCGAATCTCACTCAACTCCTAATTAGTCATACAATAAGGTGCGCAAGCACTAGTATATTCGGGGCATATTTATGATGGCCTCTCATTGAAATTATGACTATATTACATCATAATACCAACAAAATTTTTTGTCACAAAATTTTCATTAGAACATTCGATGAGGATCTCACACGTTAGAATTATGACAGTAATATGCGTCAAAGTTTCGACAAGAAGCTTCATCTGAGGATATTGTTTCTCCCATGGTGTCATAATTGGTAGAACTTGACCTGTCATTGTAACTCTGGTGACCTTAGGGGCTACACATCTAGCGAGGACATCGTAGGACATAAAACTTCCTCATTGGTTGAAATTGATAGGTCGTTAAAAATCAAATGACCTCAGGGGTTGTACATCTGATGAGGATGTTGTCAGACATACAACATCCTCGTCGGTTGAAATCAACATGTTGTTAGATTTCTAATGACCTCAGAGGCTGTATATTTGACAAGGATGTTGTCAAACATACAAAATCCTCATCGGTTGAAATTGACAGGTCGTTGGAGTTTTGATGACCTCGGGGACTGTACATATGATGAGGCTACTATCAGCCATACATCATCTTTGTTGGTGGAAATTGACGTGTCATCAGATGTTTGACGACCTCAGGGGTTGTACATCCAAATTATTTATCTGATTTTGTCTGATTCACCCCCCTCCCCTCTTAGTGGACTAACAATTGGTAGTAGAGCTTTTATTCTCTAAAGTGCTAAGTTTAAAATGATTTGAGTTAATATTTAAAGATGTATAAGAGTGAAGCACCAAAGTTGAATAAGGAACATTTCTCTACATGGAAAAGAAAAATGAGATTGCATGTGTCTAGTATAGGAGAATATGGAATTTATTTTCTTGATAATGAATATGTTGCACCTACAAATGCACCTTTGACAATTACTGAGAAAAGATAGAAGCAAGAACACACAGAAGTCATGATTGAGATTTATTTTACACTTACTAACTAGGAATGTGATGAACTTGATGGATGTACTACTTTGAAACAAATTTGGGATAACCTTATTTTTACCTATGGTGGAGATAAACATGTTCATAAGGCAAAAGAAAAAATTCTGAGAGATAAATTTGATTCAATGAGAATGAAAGAAGGAGAAAATAGAATACAATACACCACTAGACTTAAGGAGATTGTTAATTCTATCAGAGGAGCTGGTGGATCCATAACAGAGGAAGATGTAACAAGAAAAATGTTGAGAACCCTTCTACCAAGTTATGCTATTTGAGTATTTGTTATACAAGAGTTGAGATCCATTCCTCAGATGAATGTTTCACTTGTTGCTACTATTGGTAAGTTGGTTGCATATGAGATTAATGATTTTGATAATAGTCTACTTGCTACATCTAATATTGAGTCTGCATTTAATTCATCTCTTAAGATTGGAAATTATAAGGAATCCAGACCTAGTGATGGATATTTTTTTTTTAAAGCAAAAGTGGACAAGCCACTATATATATATATTAATAATAAACACTGGTTCAAGAGCTCCTCTGGGAAAGAACCAGCAAGAAAACCCAGAATCTTTGCTCAAATACAATGTTTACAATAAAATTAAAGTACCCTCCCTATTACATTGGTCAAATTATCATACTATAGCATCAAAAATTTCCTATAATCAAAATAAAGCTCTATGGCTTCGTACAAAGCATCAGTATTACTAGTCGGCTAACCTTGATGATCGATATCATTTGTCGGTTAAACCTGTCAGTGCTTGCATTATCAGTTTTGTCTGTTGGCCGGTGTTGGTCATTTTATCATCGGTGTCATTTTTTGGTGTCATCGGTGTTAGTAATGATTTGTGTCGGTTGTTGGTTAATGGTGTCGTCGGTGTCAGATATGTTTTGGGCCAGAGTCCGTTGTGGTCGGTGTTAGTTATTCCCATTGTCTGCGTCAGTGCTGATCCTTGTTGGGTAGCACTAAAACCAGTATCCCCATGATACCTGACCCATATAAAAGCCCCAAAAAGTTTTTTGTATCATCTCAAGCCTGAAATATCAATTTTTTTTTCTTCAAAATTAGACACTATCCAGGGGTCAGCTATGTCAACAACTATACAAAACTGCAAAATTTGATGCTTTCTAATACTTGCATTTCTCTTGCTTCTCCATATCCTCTGCAACCTGGTGTGAATGGTGAGGCCATTTCATAACTGACACATTTTCTCCCATCTCTGTTGCAGCTGACACCCCACCGGTAGCCCCCATATTTTGTTGGTTGTGAGATGTCATGCCTTGTGGCCCCCATCCCGTGAACCATTCAGATGGTTCTGATCCAAGGGGAATGGTATCCAACTCACTTCCTTGTGCTCCATGTTGTCTTCCTTCCCGACCCATAATGGGTATTGCACCCGACACCTAGTCCAATGATTGTGATTCTTGTACATTTTGCTGTAGATTGGCACTCGTGTTATCTCCTTGCCTTACTTGAGGTCTCTAGGACTTGTTGTGCTTAAGCATCTGTGGTACATTTGGAATCCCTAGGAGGACCAACAGTGCGTGAACTATGACCATTATTTTCCCCTCCAACATCGGGTCAAGAACATGCCCACTCTCTTGCAGAGCATTGCGCATGATCTGCTCATTCTGCATTTCTATTGCCCTCTTGGCTCCATTAAACACAACTAACACTCCGTGGTTGTGTAGAATTTGGTGTGTGGTGAACAAACCTCCAATCAGCGTGCGGCCATTCCAAAGGTCATAGTTGTGCATAGCCTGCTTTAGCTTACTGGCAATCCAAAATTGCTTTTGAACTACTTTGTTTGCCAAAATCTCTAGAAGGCGAGGGGATTGAAGAAGGTCCATTACGTTTGAAAAAAAAATTTACACTAGCTATGATGGGAAAAAAAATTTATTTGTTGTTGGATCAAAATTATCATACCCCAATACCTATTTGATTGCATGTCATATGGCATCGTTATGAACCAGAAACATGTCATCCATTACGTGGTCATTGATATGCATTGGGAGAGCATCTTCATCTATGTTGGGCGGTAGCCAGATTCTATAATTTTTTGGGAGTAGTTTGGAGTGATGAGTAGCACAGGAATGACACATAAAAAATTCCTCTACCATACCATCCATACTCTAATGCTTATGTTACCCATTGTGTGTTGAGGGGAGTTTAAATAGGCTTATGCGAGTAGTTCTAGTGGTGTCTTTATGGCACGTAGATGAGTTGGTCTTTATGATAGTTAACTCTGATTTGATATTATTCACACTCATGTTTTCCCAAATTAATGGTGGGCACACATGAGGAGTATGATCACATGTAATTCTGATATCTGCTTATAGTAAGATCCCTAGTTGTATCGCATTTGCTTTAAATATATGTATAGAGATTTTCACCTTGAGATCTATCCATCACCTATTAAAGAGCGCTGTCATTGTGGAGTTCAATTCCCACCTGGAGGATAGTAAAACATTTGGTATGAATCACATACACCACGTATGATGGGGATGTTACATTAATTCTCTGATATCCCCTGCGTACAGTTACTCCCTGTGCTTGTCTCCAAACTTTGCATTGTATGTTGATGACATCATATATGATTGGAATCAATGTTGACACTAGAAAGCTTTTCTATTATGTTTGAGTGTACATTTTATGCATCATTGTTTGTGATGATCAAATGATCAAGTTCCACTAATCTTTTTAGCTCACCCATGTCTACTGGGATTACACTTGGCCTTATGAGTGAAATATCCACACCGTTGCAGCCTAAGTTGGCTAGGTAATCTGCAACCCAATTCCCTTCTCGTAGTGTATCTGAAAGGAATGATTTTGGGAAGGTGTCCAATAGTCGCCAAATTTGCTTCAAAATGTAGTGAAGTTGCCAATTGTGCGAATATCTTTTGATGCAGGCATTAATTACAACCATGGAGTCACCTTCAACCTGTATGTCGGTGAGTCCACATTGCTTTGCCAATATTAATCCTACAAGCATTGCTTGCACTTCTGCTAAATTATTTGATCCTACCGGTAGTGGGGATGAAGTACATGCTACTAACTTACCCTATGAGTCCCTGATACATGCACCCAGCCCTGATATTCCCGGATTTCCACGAGATGCATTATCAAAATTTATTTTCAATATCTGTTGATCAGGGGGATGCCATTTGATATTTGATCTATCCAAATATGCTGATACCTTTTTAGGGGCACCCCATCCCATTGGTATATTGAGATTCCCCCAATTTCTCATGATGTTACTGTCCCATGATGACAATACTGGATTGTAATCACCGTTATGAATGCTGCCATTTACAACTTCCAAGATTGATTTTTCTAGGCCTTGTAGAACTGTTTGTAGATTTGACTGCTCATTTCAAAAGATCCTTTTATTTCTTTCCCACCAGATCGACCATACAATAAGCACTGGTGCACACTTCCATATGTTTGCAAATAGTGAGCCATTTTACAAATCAGGCCAAGACTGGAATAAGTCCCACAATTTGTTAGGAAGAGGAGTGTAGAAGCATAGTTTTTTAAGAACAAAAGACCAAGATTTTTTTGCAAAGGGGAATTGCAGGAGCAAGTTATCCACCATTTCAGTCTGGGCATCGTACAATTTACAATTAAAAGCTTGTGCAATTTTGAATTTTTGTAGCCGATCGCTGGTGAGAATCCTATTTTTTAGAGCTAGCCATGCAAAGCACCCTGCCTTGGGAAGAACAACTTGGTTCTAGCAGAAATTGTATGCTCTTTCCTGAACCGCATCAATTGCTAGATTCTAAAGGGTTCTATAGCCCTCTCAAATAGAGTATTTGCCATTTTTTGCTGGAGTCCATATCAGCCTGTCTGATTTATCTGATAAATAGATCTGCCTAGCTACCAATATGTCCTTGAGGATATCAGCATTATGTCTTGGGAGGTTTAAGTCATCTAGATCCTTCCAAATGGCTTTGCCTGAATAGTTTCTAGCCGCCAGGACATAGTCGATGAGATGAATGCCCCATTAGTGTTTTGTAATGTTTATAATATCTTGTAGAATCTCCGTAGATATCAATGCCAGTTGGCTGCTCCAAGAGTCTCTCCAGAATTTGATAGATGATCCATTATTAACCTCCCATGTCACATAGTTGCAGACCAGATCCCTATTTGACATCATGAAATTCCAAATTGCAGAGCCATTGGGTGGGTTTGCCATGGATAATACTCTTGATGGTCTTTGATTATCTAAGTATTTCTATTGCATGATTTGAAACCATTTACTATTTGGTTTAGTATACATTTGCCACACAAGCTTTCCCCAAAAAGCTCGGTTCCTGTTATATAAATCATGCAAACCTGCACCTCCTCTGGTTGGTCCTTGTGACATATCCTATAGTGAAATAAGTGGTATTTTTTTCTCATTATTCATGTTCCCAGACCATAGGAAGTCTCTAATTATTTTTTGGATTTGCTAGATTATAGTGAGTGGCGCTTTAAGGACAACAAGGTAGTAATTGGGAATTGCCGAAAGGACACACTTGATAAGTAGTATTCTTCCTGATAAAGATAGCCATCTAACCTTCCATGCAAGAATTATATTTTTAATTCTTTCAATGAATGACGACTAGTATCCTGGTTTGTTTGTGCCCACAAAAAATGGGATCCCTAGGTAGGTAGAAGGTAGAGTATCAACTGAAAACTGTAGAATTTGGAAAATCCTACCCGAAATGCTCTGATTAGTATTGAATAAGTAGATTTGTGATTTAAGGGCATTAAGTTTCTGTCTTGAAGCTACAAAATAGAGATCTAAGACATATTTGATTTTCCTGGCTTCTTTCACATGGGATTTACCACACAAGAGTGTATCATCTGCAAATAGAGAGTGTGTAACTGAGATACCTGTTTCTCCAATCTGTGCCCCGATCCAATTTCCCAATGATTTTTTCTTCTTGATTGTTCTACTCAATGCTTCTACCATTATTATGAATGAAATGGGAGATAGGGGGTCTCCCTGTCTAACACCTTGAGTGGAGGAGAAGAAGCCCGCTGCTGTTCCATTTATGATGACTGAAAACCAAGCTCCTGCAACACAGGCTCGTATCCATTTACACCAATGCTTGGAGAATCCAAAGCGATGAAGAAATTGAAAAAGAAAGTTCCAAGATACTCTATCATAGGCCTTCATCATGTCTAGTTTGATGAAAAAATTGGGGGACTGATTTTCATTGATCGAGTGAAGGACTTCATGAGCAACCAGAGCTCCTTCCATAGTTTCCCTTTCGGGCACAAATCCTCCTTGTTTTGGAGATATAATTGAAGGGATAAGATGATGGAGTATTAAATAGATGGCTTTGGTTATAATCTTGTATGTTGTGTTACATAGTGATATGGGACAGAAATCTGCAAAGGTTTAAGGATTTTTAACCTTTGGTATGATAGTAATGTTCGTTGTGTTGAAATATTTCAGCATTGCCTTGCTTTTTCTTGATTCTGCTACTGTTGCTAGCAATTCCCAGCCAATAAAGTCCCAACATGTTTGAAAGAAGAGCATTGTATAACCATCCGGGCCCAGGGCTTTGTCTGGGGGTAACAAGAATAATACTTGTCTGAGTTCCTGCATAGTAAATGGGGCCATAAGGATGTCATTATCCTGTTGTGTGATTAGTACCAGAATGGATTCTAGAATTTCATCCAGTTGATCTTGCGATGAAGAAGGGGCCTGGTCTGGGGCTAGGAGGTTCTTGAAGAAATTGACCCCTTCTTGTTGAATATCCTGAGCATTTGATAAAACCTTACCTGAAGTGTGTTCTGAGATGGAGAAGATTGTGCCGGCTGCTCGCTTTTGCTTGGCTGAAGCATGAAAAAATTTAGTATTCTTATCCCCTTCTCAAAGCCATAGTTCACGGGACTTTTGTCTACAATATTCTTCCTCCCTACTGCAAAGCTCTTCCCATTCTTGTTGTAATTCTTTCTAGTTAAGATATGTGCCATTATCCATGCCTTGTTGTATTGTTTGTTCATATATATCTGCTAGCTTTTGCTTTACTATATCTTTTGCTGAAAGATGTTTTTGAACACTTGCTAATTCCATTTTTTGATGTGGCCTTTGATGTATTTGAGCTTCACGGTGAACTGATGCATTTTTGAATTGACCACAAGAGGAGAGATAACCCACCATTATTTTAGCAGAGGGATGAAGTGTGGGTGTCTAAGCCACATTCTTTCAAACTTGAAAGAGGGTTTATGTCCCCTGAGTGCGGGTGTATTTTCAATAGTTAGCAGTATCAGAAAGTGATTAGAGCCCGGAAGAGATAACACTTTCTATTGGAATTGAACATCACTAAGCTTCAAATCATGCGATATTAGAAAACTGTCTAATCTAGAAGCTATTTTTGCAAAGTTATCTCTCTTATTTGTCCAAGTGAAGGTTCCATTTGTTGGAACAACATCCATTAAGTTGTTGTCATTCAGTAGAGAGCATAAATCTTGTATAGTTCGTAGAGGAGGGCATACACCACCAAATTTTTCCTCTAACTGAAGGATGGCATTGAAGTCTCCTCCTAAGACTACATTATGGTCATTGTGGGATTGAATTAATTGCATTAGGTGAGCCCATAAATTCTTCTTATCTTGTGTGGGAGTAGGCCCATAAACATTAATTAATACAAAAGAGAAGTCAAAGTTGTTCATCTTTAAAAGCTGCCAGTTAGAGTCCTGCCCAATCAGTCTCCCTTGGATGGTTTTTGGGTCCTATAATATAGCCAGTCCTCCGGAGGCACCTAACCCTTGCTGATGAATAGATGTCCAAGTAGCCCATTTTCCCACCGATTTTATATAATTTTCTTGGGACATTTTTGTTTCTTGCAATAGGACTATGTCTGCATGAATAGAATCAATCATCGATTTGATTCTATGTCTTTTGTCAGAGGCATTAATACCTCTGATATTCCATGAAGAAATCTTCATTGCTGACAAGAAGGACCTTTCATCCTTCTTGTCGATCTTTTTATGGAGAAAAACTTATCATCCAACGTGGATTGTATACCAGCAACTATTTCCTCCTTTTTTTTTGCACTTTTGGGTTTTTGGCCTTTAGACTTAGGTGTCTTGATGGGCTGAACACTTTGCAAAGGTGTCTGATCTATGGAGAGAATTTGTTGTAAGATAGGGGTGCCCTCTAGTTTAGGTATATTCAATCTAACATCATCCTCTTTGTGAGATTCCTTGTCTACTTCCCACTCTTGGGATGTTGTATTATCACAAGGCAAGGAGGTAGGGAAGACGTAAACCTCATCTAGTGGTTGTTTGGAACAGAAGTTGATTAACCATTCCACCTCTAAATTTTGATACTTCATAGGGTATAATGATGTTATATTGGCCAGGTCCATTTTGTTTGGATTGTTTCCTTGTAGAAGGTATAGAGGAAGATCCTCTGAATCTGGATATTCAATTAATTCAAATGCTGCAATCTCTACCCTCTGTGCTCTTGCTTCCTCAGAAGCATCCTTTCACTCTGTATTTTCAAATTTACCCAGTTGTTCATGCTCTAGAATGTGTGCACCTTCTCCCTCATCTAAATCTTAAAATTGTTCGATTGTGTTGTGCGTGGCCATAGTGTTTATACTTCCCATTTCTGCACCCAATGTTTCTACCCCTTGATTATTTTTGTTGTGGATAGAGAGATCGATTGGGGATTATTGAAACATTAACAATTGGACAATGTTGTCAACATACATATTTGACACACTATCTATCTCCCGACCCTCAATACAAAGAGTAGACCTAGAGACTCTCCACTACTATTATAGAGATAAGTATGAGAAGAAGTGCCGGAGTAGGATAGAGAACCTTACTGCTGGGTCCTGTACCTGAGGCATTGCAGAGATGTCGGTGCTTACTTGAGTATGTGTTGGTGGCTTGGGGTTACCTAGGCAAGAAAAGGTAGCTTGCAATCTATTATGGGAGCATTCCAAAGGGTCTGAGGTATGATTCGAGCATACTCTAACCTCTGATGAGTAATCCTTTTGACAATCATATGTGAAATGGCCAAGTTTGTTTTGAAATTTGTGAACGGTCTCTAGTGGTTGGATGATAATCTGTTGTGTCCATTCTCCCCATTTAAACTTGATAGTGATCTGAGTACTAAAGGTCTTATGACTATCAATCAAGACACAAATTCAAGATTCTCAATGAGGGGCTTCAAACGGAATGAGGTCATGCCTAATGAAGATGCCGATAGTATTCGCAAAGAGCTCAATAGTATTTGGGTCTTTGTATTCAAGTTGTAATAAGAGGAAAGATATCCAATGGGGGAAGAAGTGAGCAAGCTTGGGATCAGGCTTAAAATTAGGGATCCAGATCATAGTAAAGAGGCCCAATCCTTTACAAAACCAACTTTTATACTTATGAACCAAGTCTCTATCTGCTTTGGAATGAAAAATGAGTATAAAATATTTTGATATAGGGTCTACATAAAATATGTCTTTTAAACCCACAAACATCTGTGTAGCCCATTCTTGAATTTTAGTAAATGATATATGATTTGCAGAGAGCTTACCTATCAGAGCTAAATGCCAAAGTGTGTCAATGTGCTCCTGCAGCATCTTATGTGGGATAGTGATGGAGGCAGTGTTTGGAGATGATTTGATATGGATTTGGGTATCTTGCTTTTTCCAAACTTGCTTCACTTTATTTGGAATGAAGGGGGCTTGTGTAGGGCAATCACCCATAGAAGGAAGTTGTATAGACCATGTTAGCTGGTCATACTTGCTCTTGATGGATTCATCCTGTTTGAAATTTGGGGATGCTGGTGGGGTGCCTTAGCAAACATCAAAAATCGGCTGCTTCTCTCTGAGGAGTTTCCTAAATCTGTGTCGGTATCCATGTTTTCCTGTAGGTATTAGTTTTGGATTTTGAATCTTAGGCTTCCCCATTTCCCTCTCAAAATTATTTTCAAAGTTTTTGCCATGTTTACGCAAAAGTGAAGGTGAATGGCCAGCATCGATGGTGTTTTTTGAGGTTTCCCCAAACTCATAGGTTTGAAAACCCTCATAATGCTTGTGGTTCAAAAAATGAAAGTGAGGGTTTACAAAAAATGGTTTGACCGGTTGAACAATGGCTTTGCCATGGAAGATAGATCTGGCATGATTCTTCTCTGCAAATGGTACGCTGGAAAATGCTACTTTGTTTGTCATCGTGGGTTGGACAACTGGCGTAGTTCAAAAGATATTCTTAAACTCTTTGGATAAATCTATCATATGATCATATCTCCAGATCTGGTTGTGAGGCCATTAATGATACATATACTTGCCATTCTATTGATATTGTTGCTGTTGTTGCAAGCCATGTTGTTGGTGTAGCGGTTGATGCAGATCATTCTGCTATTGCTGTTGCTGCTGCTGAGGTAGGTGCGGTCGCTCCATCTTCTTTGTGTTCATAGGCTATCTCTTTGTGTTCATTTTAGTGATGGATATTTGAGTAGTGCTAGTGAGAGATTTTATAGCTATCAGAGTGGTTTGGAAGAGTTATATGTTGCAGATGAAGAGAACAATAGAGAGTTTGAAGCTTTTTTGGCTAGAAGGCTACAAAGAGGCAAAGGCAAATACCAAGGTAAGTTACCCTTGACATTTTTTAATTGTAACAAGATTGGTCATTTTGCATCTAACTGCCCTGAGAAAGATAATGGGGAGAAGAAAGATAACAAAGATAATGACAAAAGAGAAAATAGATTCAGGTGATTCAGAGGCTACAAAATAAATTGTGTATGTTGTTATTAAAGACAATTTTGATGAAGAAAACAAAGAAGAACCAAGAGCCCTAATATCACAAGTAAGTAAGAATGAAACATGGATTATAGATAGTGGTTTTTCACATCACATGAATGGTGACACACTTAAGTTTTTTTCCTTGGAGAAGCACAATGTAGTAATTTTTAGATTTGGTAACGATGCTCCATATCCCATGAAAGGAAAAGGTTCTAGAATTATATTAAAGAACACAAGATATGATGACGTTTATTGCATTGAAGGTTTAAAGTATAATCTGTTGAGTGTTGCATAGTTAAATAACATAGGTCACTGACCGGAATCTCAACATGGAAAGGTGAAAGTTTTTTATAAGAAAGAGAGTTTGATTGCTACTGGAGAACAATATAAAGGTGATTTATTTTATCTTGATACTTCTATGAAGAGTTACATGTTTTCTAAAGTTGAGGATGTTTGGCTATGGCACAAAAGCCTTTGTCATGTTAATTTTGACAACTTGATCAAAGTGAGTAAAAATAATAGAGTGAGAGAATTACCGAGATTAGAAAAACCTGAAAATGCTATGGGTAGAGGATGTCAAATGGGTAAAATGACTAAATCTAGTTTTTCAAGAAAAACTTTTATTACACAAGGAATTTTGATTTAGTGCATACTAGTTTATGTGGACCCATGAGAACTCAAAGTTACTATGGAGACAAATATTTTATTTTATTTGTGGATGATTATTCTAGAATGATGTCTGTAATGTTTTTAAAATAAAAATCTGATGCATTTCAAATGTTTAAGTGGTATAAGGCCATAGTTAAGAAAGAAATAGGAAGACATCTGAAATGTCTGAGATCTGATAGAGGAGGTGAGTTTACATTGAGATGAGTTTAAATTTTTTTGTAATGAAAATGGAATTAAGAGACAGATGTCAGCACTGACTACACCACAACAGAATGCTTGTTGAGAGAAGAAAAAGATCTATTGTTTATTGTGCTAGGACACTAATGATTGAGAAAGGTATTTCACAAAACTTTTGGAGAGAAGCAGTCAGTACTATAGTTTACACATTGAACCGAGTATAAATGAAGAAAGGTACCAACAGAACACCTTATGAAATCTTGTATGATCACAAACCTAATGTGAGTTTTTTCAAATTTTTTGGAAGTAGATGTAATATCTTGAAATATTCTAGAGAAGGAAAGTTTGATTCTAAAGGGGATGAAGAAATATTCTTAGGATATTCTAAAAGGAGTAAGGCCTATAAGTGTTTGAATAAAGTTACTAACAAAATGGTGGAAAGTGCAAGTGTTAGAATTGATGAGTTTATAGAAATGAATGATGAAGAGAGCAAAAAGGAACTTGCAGTCTGTGATAAGTTTTTATATGTATAACCTGATGTTTCTAACACCTTACCGAGAGCACCTACCGAGGAGGAAGCTGAACATGTTTCTCTACAATCGAATGGTGAGGATGAAGCATTGAGACCTACCGAGCCTGTTTTAGCAAAATATGTTAGGAGACACCACTCTTCGAGAAAGATTATTGGAAATAAAGATGTTGGAGTGATGACAAGAAGCAAGGTAAGAGATAATACATGTTTGATATCTTCATTTGAGCCAAAGAAAGTTAAATAAGTACTAGATAATGAAGATTGGATGAAAGCAACGAAAGAAGAATTTGATTAGATAGAAAATAATAGTACATGGCCTTTAGTACCTAGGCCAAAGGATAAAAATTCTATTGGTACTAAATGGATTTCTAGAAACAAGATGAATGAGAATGGAGAAGTTATCAGAAACAAAGCTAGACTGGTTTGCAAAGGTTATGCACAAGAAGAAGGTATATATTATGGAGAGACTTTTGCACCCATTGCTAAATTGGAAGGAGTTAGGATAATTCTAGTTTATGCGGATTACAAAGGATTCAAATTTTATCAAATGGATGTCAAGTCTCTATTTCTAAATGGGATACTCGAAGAAGAAGTTTACATTGAATAACCTGAAGGATTCACTGAGAGTACAAATAAGAACAAAGTATGAAAACTCTTTATGGTTTGAAGCAAGCACCCCAATCATGGTATGAGAGATTGCACTCTTATCTAATCAAAATAGGATTTCAAAGAACAAGTGATAACAATAATGTTTACTTGAAGTGTGACAGTGATAACAAGATTTTTATTGCTGAAATTTTTGTTGATGATAGTATTTTTGGAGGCAATAACACCTTATGTAAGGCCTTGTCTGATGAAATGAGAAAAGAGTTTGAAATGTCAATGATTGGAGAGATTAATTTCTTTCTAGGTCTAGAGATACATCAAGTTTCAGATGGGATCTATATTACACAAGATAAGTATATCAAAGAGATCCTCAAAACTTTTGGTATGGAAGATTCCAAGCTTATTGGAACACCGATGCTCACAGGATGAAAATTATCTAAAGAAGACAAGACACAAGAGGTGGATAATTCTCTTTACCAATCCATGATAGATAAATTGTAGTATGTTTTTAACAACAGACTTGATATAGCCCACACTATTAGGATTGTTGTAATAATTTTTTCCAATCCTAAGGAAACACATATGTCTGCAATCAAGAGAATATTTAGATATATAAAAGGAATTGAAGATTTTGGTTTGTTGTAAAAGAAAGGAGGTACTTTTGATCTACAAGTCTACACTAATGCAGATTGGGCTAGAAACATTGATGACAGGAAAAATACTAGTGGAGGAGCATTCTTTCTAGGTGAAATATTGGTCACATGGCTAAGCAAGAAACATAGTTGCATTTCACAGTCTACTGCCGAGGCATAATATCTTGTTGTTGCCATGAATTGAACAAATATTGTTTGGATCAAATAGATAAATGAATTTATTCAAGAGAATATCTCAGATCCTATAACTATTTTTTGTGACAACACAAGTGCTATCAACATATCAAACAACCCGGTTATGCATTCAAAGACTAAGCACATTGCTATCAAGGATCACTACTTGAGAGAACAAGTTCAAGAGAAAAATGTGGTATTGGAATATGTGAATTCAAAGGAACAATTGGATGATATCTTTACGAAGCCACTATCGAATGATGCTTTTGAGTATCTCAGAGGTAAATTAGGGGTTCTTCCCCTATCCAATATTCACTAAGAAGCATGAGGCATGCTGCATTAATTCTATACTTTATTAGAATATCTATTCTTGAATTGATGTTAGTATGAAACACTTTAGGTGATTCCTTAAGTTGTGTGGATAATTCTATATGTGATGAATATTTGTACATGTAAGGTATAATCCACAGCTGAAACAAGTTTTCAGGAGTATGACTTTTTGGCATTGTTTTCAAAGAGGGAGAGAAAAAATTAATGAATAAATTGATGATATTTATCCATAAGGGAGATATTGATGAAAGGGGAAGAGGATGAATTACTACTATTAACTCATGAAGGAGAATTAGAATATATGCTACAGTATCAAAATATTTATCCAACAAGGAGAACAATGAGTTGTTTAATGATTAGACATAACTATCAACTCAGAGGGAGTAATGACATAGATTGACAGTATTGAGAATTTCCATCATCAATTGCTATAGTATTAGTATAGTGTTTCCATCAATGAAAAAGAGAGATTGTTAATAAACTAATGGAGATGATGAAGGCCGAGTGATAATAGGTATACATGTTTGTAGAAATGGTTAGATCAGTTGTTATTTTGTCATTGATGTCAATTAATTGATTACTGATTTTTATTGAGTTACCATATCATAAGAAGGATAAGTTAAATGGGGGAAAAATGTAGATCACACAATGATGAAGTAATGTTGATATAGTTGTTTACTACTATATATTTAATGTTATCAAGTTAGTACACTTGATCGATTAATTCAAAGATTACAAAGAGTTAAGTTATGACTGAAAATAGTTACTCTACTGAGCTAGACAGAGTCAGATGGTATAGAGTTGTGTTAGTTGGTTTCAGTTACCAAGCACCAAGAATGAATTAGGTATTGAACAGTGAATGAAGATAGCTATCGAGTTGCTAAGCAAGTTACCGAGTATAGGATATTGATTGAAAATGATGATAAGATCAAATTTATTATGAAGCTATGATGATTTGAATGCTGATAATAATTAAAGGAAGTTTTTTATAAGATCTACGAGAAAAAAAATTCAATAAGAAAATGTAAGGTAAAGATTAAGCTGTTAAACATAATTATTAGAGTTCCAAGAAAAATTTCAAGTTATGAGGTAAAATTTAAACAGTTTATGGAGCTAAGATTTGTGAAGAAGATGATCAAAGAGCTGAGCACAAATGATGGAAAACCTAAGCAAGGAGATTAAGAGGGAAAAAAATTTCTATATAAAAGATGAGAAATAAACAGAGAGAGAGATGCTAGTGAGTTGAATTAAGAAGCAGAAGAAGCTGAAGAACAGAGTTATCGAGCAGAATAGAGAAACAAAAAGAGTGGAATCTATAGTCTAAAGCAGAGACAAATGGAGTATGTGATGCCAGTATTCATGTGATCATAAAGGATCTGAACTAAGCAAAAGGTAGTTTCTATATTTATAGATCAAATTTTTTATGTTTCTTATTAGCATTTGTAACAGATAAAATCTCTTAACTGAGTGGATTTAGCATTCCTATTTGTAAATCCTAGACATATGTGACATTCCAAAAGAGTTTTTAAAGTCCTCGGCAGATGAAGTGAAGGATAGAATGGAAGGGAAAGGAAAAGAGGTTTCCCTTGAAGATAAAGTCCCTGAAGCAGATCCTATACTTCAAGAGGACCCATTTCTAAAATCCCTAAAGGCTATGAGTGGTAAAGCATTGGAAGGAGTTCCCATTTTTAGTGGAAAAATGGAACTAGAGGTAGTCCTTGATTGTATAGAAAGACTAGAGAACCATTTTGAGTGTGATGGAATAATAGAGGCTCAAAAAGTGAAGGTTTCTAAAGAAAGCTTGAGAGGATCTGCTCTCACTTGGTGGAAGTTCATCCAAAATGAGAGAGAGAAGGAAGGGAAAAGACCCATTGCTTCATGGAAAGCTATGGAAGCAAGAATACGAGATGCTTATATCTGTGAGGATTATGAAATCCAACTCCATAAGAGAAGACAAGGTCTAAGACAAAGGACCTAGATGTCAAATCATACAATGAAGAGTTTCAAAGACTCTGTATGAGGTCAAGGATAGCAGAAGATGAGAAAGTGAAAGTAGCAAGGTATCTTAATGGCCTCAAATTGACCATTCAATATGAGATGAGTCTTTTGACTCCAGATAAAGTTCAGAAGTGCCACCAAATTTCTATCAAGGTGGAGGATAAGTTGAAGAAGAAAAAATATTCCAATACTTCAAGAGGAAGAGGTAGAGGAAGAGACACCAAAGGATAAAGAAGTGGTTATAGAGGAAGAAACTCTAAGTCTAAAGGACAATCAAAGACTAAGATCACTAAACAACATGAAGGGAACTTCAATAGGGGAAGTTCAAGCAGAGGAAGGAACTCTAACAATAGAGGAAGAGGAAGTAGCCAAGGGAGAGGCAACTATTTTTCCAACATGAAGTGTTATCATTGTAATCAGTTAGGACATCCAACCTATAGGTGTCCAGAGAAGGGAACTACCTCTCAAGGGGGTGACAAAAGAGTGAACTATGTTCATGAAGAGACAAATGGGAATAAGAATCCTGAAGTACCATTGGAATCAGAGGAGGGAGAAAACCTTATGATGAGGAGATCTCTATAAAAGAACCAATGAACAAAGAAATAAGTCAGAGGAGAGCATTGTTTAGAGTAAAGTGTAAGATGATGGGCAATGTAATGCCCACCCTAGAATCTTCGTATGTTAGACAGACAGGACTATTGCTTTGACACTTTGGGTTTTATGATGGACTATGATTATTATTTAGTTAGCATTTTATGAGATACTTGAGCATATATAATTGGTTATTGCAGTTATTTGGACATATTAAATGAGTTATAATTTAATGATGAATGGCTAGAAATAAACTATCAGTAAAATGTTTTACATTGATTTGTGTTGTGATGTTTATATTATGATTTAACCCTACTGACCCTATTATGGTTTGATGTACACTGGGTGATGTGAGTGTAGGATGAGGAGGGGCAGTCGTAGTAACTCCAATGGGAGATCCACATGATGTCGCACTCTCCTTCCTTGTTTGCCACTATTGGTTTATATTTATATTTGTATATGCATATCAGTTGATGATGCAGGATGCAGGTACCAGGCATTGTCTCCACCTAGCTGCACAGGTCTGAGCGTGCCTTCAAAATCATCAAACTGTTGATGTGTGGAGATTTAACCAAGTTACTCTCAAGGTTACCCATGGACTTAGAATTCTGTTTAGGAAGTTATCCTAGTTGGGAGAGTAGAATGCAGTTTATGTTATGAACTTGATTTGATGTTGGTCTGCGTTCACGTTATGAGTTAGAACTAATATGTTTTATATGTATAGTAAATAATTATGTTATAATCGTTTGTATTTTATATAGGTATGTGTATATGTGGGTGCACACGCATATATCCATGCTTATATAAATAATAATAATTGTATGTTTTTCATTAATTGTGTAAATGGTATATTATTTATAATAAATAAATTGAGTTAAATATAGCATATTTAATGTATGTATTAAATAAAAAAAAGTAAAAATAATAATAATAAAAGGGAAATGACCTTTGTAGTAAAATTGGCTATCTAGGAGGGAGTTGAACTCGAGACCTCCTAGAAGTTAGGCTACTTGTTTTCCTATTGTGCTATGAGTTTTTCTTGAAAGGTATTTGTTTATTATTCTTGTTATGC
>MU224676.1:3239104-3254586 GCA_018584345.1 Thuja plicata | reverse complement strand
GGGACTTGGAAGTGTCATTTTGTGTTTGTGGCTTATGATGGGGTAAGGGAATAGGAACCTTAAGTGAGTGGCTCACCATAGGTGTTGGAACCCTAAAGTGGTTGCCAAATGATCCTATGGGTGGGTTTTTAAAAAGTGATAACCTTAATAATTAACCTGGGAAGGGGGGATTCAAAAGATAATGAAAGAGAACATAATAATGGCCACACAGACCTGATTGGAGTACCAGGACCAAGGATAACTACCAGGATGGATCCCTATTCATAAAGGGGGGACCGAGGTTACATGGTTTCCAGGAAGGATCGCAATATACAGTTGTGTGATGACACTCACTTAGGTGGTAATCTAGTACCTTGACCTCTATGTTATAGTATGGTGATATTTTATGTTCTTTTGAATCTTGGATTTCTTTATTTTTTGAGCTTTAGACTGTTTAGGGCCTTGTGAGTATCTTGGTTCTATCTCCTAGCATGGGGGGTGGAACCTCATCAGTTCCACATGGTTGGGTGGAAAAAATCTTTCGAGGTCCTGTTCGTGATTCGTGGCTTGGATATGTTCAAATTCTATGAAGACTTTTATCATTGTTATTGAAAATAAAGATGTAAAGATATGTCATAGTGCCTTTGGGCCATTTATGTACCTGTTATTATGAGATCTATTACCAGAAAGATGTAATTGAAAATAAAAGAAATGTAATTGGGAGGGATAGTTCTAGGCTTGATTTCAAGGGTTATTATTTAAAAGAACAAAGTTGGAAATATACAATGTAATGATGAATGATCTTTTCTATCTCTTCTTTATTTCAAGGAAAAAAAAATGTTTATTATGCTAATGTTGAAATGTAGTTCATAATGAATAAGTTATTCAATGTGTAGGATGGAGAAATGGAATTAGTATATAAAGTAAGGAATATAATTGTGAATGAAATGTTATTTTCTTACCCTATCTCTTAAGTTCTAAATGTGAAAGTGAAGAAAGGAAATGAAATTCAATTTGGATAAGTAATGTAAATATGTTTGTGAATGATTTCATTAAGGGAACCTTAAGGAATGTAAATGTGAAGTAGTAATGATGTAATGATAAAAAAAAAAATTTGTTAGTCGTAATTTTTGGTCTTAAGACCTGATTCCTTATGGGTTCCCTGGCGGGGACATTACAGGAAAGGTATGTAGAGTCATCATAGACTCAGGATCAACTAACAACATAGTGTCAGAAGAGGTAGTTAGTAAGCTGAAAATGACAAGGATACCCCACATCAATCCTTATAAGGTCACTTGGCTAAAGAAAGGACAACATGTCCTAGTTAATGAACAATCTTGGGTGGAATTCTCCATTGAGAGATATAAGGATAAAGTCTTGTTTTATGTCTTATCTATGGACGCATGTCACTTGCTCCTAGGTAGACCATGGAAATTTGACCAGATGGCCATGCATAATGGGGTGAAAAACTCCCACACTTTCAAGAAATACAATGTGACATACAAAATCCAATCACTATTGGAGGATGCAGAAGTGAAGTCTACTAGTCCCAATGTTCTCATGGTGGGTGAAAAGGAGTTCTTAGAGACTCTAGATGAAGGAGAAGGAGTTGGATTTGCACTAGTTTTGAAGCCAAAGGAAGTTGCAGACAAATTAGAGAAGAAGATAGAGCTACCCAAAGAAGTTCAAGAGATTCTAGTAAAGTATCAAGGGATAGTGAGTGATGGACAACCAACCACCTTACCACCTAAGAGGTTAGTAAGCCACCAAATAGACCTAATCCCTGGAGATACCCTACCCAATAAGGAAGCCTATAAAATGACTTCCTAACATAATGAATAGATAGCTAGACAAATCCAAGAACTTTTAGAACAAGGTCTTATAAGAAAGAGCATTAGCCCTTGTGTCATACCCACAGTCCTAGCACCTTAGAAAGGGGGAACTTGGAGGTTATGTACAGGCTCTAGAGAAATAAATAGGATTACCATTAGGTATAGGTTCCCTATCCCTAGGATAGAAGACCTAATGGACTATCTAAGAGGGGCTAGATACTTTACAAAGATAGAGTTAAAAAGTGGTTACCACCAGATAAGGGTGAATGAAGGGAATGAGTGGAAGATAGCATTCAAAACCATAGAAGGACTATATGAATGGCTTGTCATTCTATTTGGGTTGTCAAATGCCCCATCAACATTCATGAGGTTTGATGAATTAAGTACTTAAGGAGTACAATGGTAAGTTTATAGTGGTCTACTTAGATGATATACTCATCTATAGTAAGACAAGAGAGGAGTACCTCAAGCACTTGGAATTGGTTTTTAAGAAGCTACAGGAGGAGAAGTTGATGATCAACTTAGTAAAGTGTGAGTTAATAAAGATAGAACTGGTGTACCTTGGTTTTGTGCTATCATAGGGTAACTTGAAAATGGATCCAAGCAAATTTGAGGCCATCATCAACTGGCCTACTCCCAGGGAAAGCACTGAGGTAAGGATCTTTCATGGTCTTGCACAATACTATAGAAAGTTTATTAAATATTTTAGTGCAATATGTGCTCCTATGTTATATACAATTAAGGGAGGCATGAAGACTAAGTTTTTTTGTAATGAGAAAGATAATAATGGCTTTGAACTATTGAAAAAGAAGATAGCAACCCAACCAATTTTAGTGTTGCCAAGTTTTGAAAAATTGTTCACAATGGAGTGTGATGCCAACAATGTGGCAATTGGAGAAGTCTTAAGCCAGGAGGGAAGACCAGTGGCTTTCCATTCAGAGAAGTTGAGTTAAGCTAAGAAGAAAAATTCTTCCTATGACCTAGAGATGTATGCTCTGGTCTTGTCATTGAGAAAATGGAGGCATTATCTATTGCCAAAGGATTTTATTGTCTATTCTGACAACCAAGCATTGAGTTTCTTGAACTCACAAGACAAATTGAGTCATAAGCACATGAAGTGGGTTGAATAACTACAAGCATATACATTCAACATCAAACACAAGAAAGGGTTGCAGAATAAAGTTGCAGATGTTTTGAGCAGAAGAGCATTGACCATTTAGGAGATTCAACTGTAGAGTATGGGAATTGACAACTTCAAGGACATGTATGATGAAGATGAGGACTTTGCAGACATCTACAAGGTATGTCACGAGTATAAAAATAAATTCCATAGTCAATACTATGAATACACTTTGTAGTCTATTGTATTGTTTAAAGGAGGTCAATTGTATGTCCCTAGGGGGTCTATTAGAATGAATCTCATACAAGAGAAACACAATGGTGCACTTAGTGGCCAATTTGGGGTTACCAAAACCCAATAGTTAGTCCAAAGATTGTATTTTTGGCCCAAGATGAACTTGGATGTGAAGAGATATGTTGAGGGTTGTGTTATCTGTCAGAAGGCCAAATGAACATCTACAAATGCAGGCCTATATCAATCCTTACCCATTCCAACTAGACCATGGGAATGTCTAAGCATGGACTTTGAGGTAGGTTTTCCCAAGACTGGACAAGGAATGGACAGTGTCTATGTGATTGTAGATAGATTTAGTAAGATGGCTCACTTTGTGCCATGTAAGACAATGAATGATGCCAGTCAAATAGCTTCTTTATTCTTCAAGGAAGCTATTAGGATTCATGGTTTACCACTAAGTATAGTGTCTGACAAAGACACCAAGTTTATGAGCCACTTTTGGAAGACTCTTTGGCATAAGTTGGGCACCAAATTATCATTTGGATCTTCCTACCATCCTCAGTCAGATGGTCAGACAAAGGTAGTAAATAGGATCCTTGGAAATATCCTAAGATGCTTAGCAAAAGAGTATGGTCAGACATGGGACCAACTCATTGCACAAGCAGAATATACTTATAATGATACTGTTAATAGGACCACAAGGAAAATTCCTTTTGAAATTATATATGACATTCATCCTAGAGGCATTCATGAACTCAGAGAACTCAAAGATGGAACTAAAGGAAGTGGATATGTTGAGGATTTTTCATATGCTATGCAAGAGGTTCATGAGACAGTTAGGGAGACTCTCACTGAGAATACAGAGAAGATAAATACTAAAGTGGATGAGAGAAGAAGGGATGTCCAATTAAATATTGGAGATCTATTAATGGTTCATCTTAATAAGGAAATAATTTAGAAAGGAACACCTCATAAACTTCAGATGAGGAGAATTGGTCCATGTGTCATCCTAGAGAAGTATGGAGCAAATGCCTACAAGGTGGAACTTCCAGAGGATTTGGTTTCATCACCAGTCTTCAATGTTGTAGACTTGGTACTATACAAAGGCCCAATCCCTGATGCTATTTAGAGTCTAAATGAAGTAATACAGGAGGTTGAAGAACTACACTTGCCATCTACAACAATCAAATAAGCAGAGAGCATTCTAGATTCTAGAGTCTACAAGAAGACCAGAAAGAAGGAGTACAAAGAAAACTTGATCAAATGGCAAGGAAAATATAATGCAGATGTAGTATGGATCAAGGAAACTAAGTTTAAGAAGTTGGGGGTGGATCTCAACTTACTCAATCCAAGGGTGGATTGAAGTCTTTTGTTTAGGGGAGGATGGTGTAGGAGCGCCTAGGAAATCCTCAAATCCCTCAAGTTTTGGCTTGTATCTGACCTTAGCCAAGTCAGAATGTGTGTTTAAATTGGACCTTAGAAGGTCATGCAAGATTTGTTACTAGGTGGATAGATAGTTAGTATCTAATCCAACCTAGTTTATTTAGGTTTCTTTATGGAAATTTTAAGTGGGAAATATGGCCTAAATGTGTCCTAGAGCCTAGCATAGAAGGGAAGATGATTTTATAGGAATTTATGAGGTTGGTTCATTTACATATAGGGGTTAAAGGCCCTAAAATATAGGGATGAGGCATAAATACAAAGATGCCAAAAGTTGCTCAAAAGTTGTCATGGCAACATTTGCAATTTTGCAAATGTTGCATGCAACTCGAAAACTTTGGTTTCCCCTCATTGTAGGAGTGGGAAAGTAATGAAACAAACCTAGAAACAAGGAGTAATCTTCTTAAGGATGTATTGGACTCATTTCTTGAGGCATGGGTTTTGTAAGCAAGTTTTGAATAGTGAAAAGTGACTGCAATTTGGTGTTAGTGTAATTTTTGAGTTTTTGGTGTTACCTAGGATTTTAATGGATCAAATAATAAGATCCAACCATGGATTCATGTAGAATGGTGTTTTATAAGAAATTTTCATTTAGGTTGTTAGTCTTTTTGAGTTATTTTTCTATCTATACAAAAATAATCCTAAACTAGGTAGTCTGTTGGTGTGATTCAGGGTAACTTTGCTTTCATGGCTCCCCCATGAAAAACATAAAGGGTTGAATGAATGATTAGGGGAGCCACTTTAAATAATGTATATAGAGGTAGGAGATTAGGAGAGTTGTTTTACTATTTATAAGGTCATGCCCTAAGCGAGTTAGGACAACCTAGTTAGGAGCATGCCAGGGATAAATCCATTTGCAGAGACAAGGGAGTGTAATGGAGGACTAAACCAAGTGTGGTCCCAATGTTATTAGGGTTTCATAGGTCCCTAGTATCAATCTCAAAGCTTAGCTAATCCATTTGGATTGAATTTTGAGGAGAAATCAAAGAGTTTCTAGTGGAGAGCCAAAATAGGCCTAAAATCCCTACTTTGTAGGATAGTGATGTACGGATAGGTTGGGAACCTTAGACCTTAGAAATATTTTAGATCTCCCAAAAGGGTATTTGGACCCTTGATTATATTTTAGGGTTGTGATTAATTTTTGAGAGTTGATCCAGAAAAACCCTCTGGATAGGGCTAATAAGATCATTAGGCCTAATAGGACATTTTGAAGGCAAATTGTGAACTTGACCAAATTGGGTTTGAAGAATTTTGGGAATGGAGTGGAATGGAGTGGAATGGATGTAGAATGATCATTCCAAGCCTGTACATAGCCCTTGTTTCAAGAGAGAAGTTGGTATGAAGGATTTGGCATTGAAATTCTTCAAGCCATAGAGAGCATTAAGACAAAACTATGAGATAGTTGTCCCTTAGAGTGAAACACAAAATTGAAGACGCCTAGAGAATATATAGGAGTGGTCTTAGGTTCAGTACCTAGAGGCTAGAGAGGTCCTAAATATCTATTGGGATCCTAAGTGGACTAGAAAGAGCAAAGTCTAGTCTAGAAGCATTTGTGTAAGCACACTCTATAAGGTTACTTCTGTCAGGGACACATAGGCTTGGAAATGATGGCCATGTAAAATTCAACTTGGGATAAGATGGGTATTTAAGGTTGAAGAGCCCAAGGTTTTCTCACACATGTGTGAGCAACCTTGGGGAAAGGTATGGGTGACAAAGATCTAAGAGACTTTAAGGAAGTTTGGTGGCTTCATTAGGAAGAGTTGCTCACACATGTGTGAGAAAATCATTAGGGGCTAATGAGGTTAGGAATCACCTTTTAAGTGTGATTAGTGGGGGGAATAGCAATAGAGGTAGGTTTTGAGAGTGAGGTAATGGGTGTAGGGTAGGATCTTGGTTTACATTAGGATTTAATTTAAATTAGATTTAAATTAATCATGGCTTAGAGCATTTTTAGGAATTTATTTAAAAAAGGATTTATGGAGGACTATGTAATAGACCAAATTTAATACATTTAGAGGGGATGATATTTAAATTAGATTTAAATACCTTAGGTAATGAACCCAATTTAATTAAATAAATTTAATTAAATGGGTAGAGGACTATAACAAAGATAATTAATTAATAAAATTTAATTATAATGTTACAAGAATTATTAATTAAAATATATTTAATTAATAGGAATATTTTTAGATGTCTATATTAATAATAATAATATTTATGTTAAATTATAGACTACAAAAAAATTTAAAAATAAAATAAAATAAAAAAGAGAAAATAATACAAATAAAATATTATAATCACTAAATAGATCATACATAAAATACAATGATCATTTAATAAATTAAAAAAACTTAACATTGTATTAGAATTTTTTTAGATGTTTATAATAATCATGTGATGTAGATAACATTACTCTTAGAATTATCAGATAAAAAAATGATTTAGAATTTGATATAAATGAGTACCTCGCGAATCATATTTACAACCCAACTTTATTTGTTCACAAGATTTATTTACCATGGTATCCATTTAACTATCTAATGGAAAAGTTATTGAAACTATCAAAACATTAACAAAATTTCTCAATTGTTGTAGTTTTATTTAAATTTCTTAATCTTTAGAAATTATCAACTTCAAAGTTTGAATGGTAGAGTCTATATAGCCTACCTCTTCTTCCCTTCTTTGTTTACCTAAATTGACCTAGTTCATTTGGTAATGTTCATGGGTTATTTAGTTGACATCTTTATGTACAATAGGACTTGTTATTTCAATAATCATTTTCCTATTTCAAATTTTCCTCTTCGCTAAGATAATTATCCCCAAGGAAACCACAAAGTAATGCACAAGGGTGTAAAAGGAACACATAGGGGCACAAAAGGATGGAATTGATAGTCTACCAAGCTATGTTATGGTAGTCAACCCATCAAAAAGGATAACCAAATGAAGCATTGTCCACAAGGAAATCCGCCACAGGAGGATTAGGCCTAAGGAAAGAATTTTCTCCAAAGGAATCCATTGAATAATGCACAAGGAGATCGCATGTATACCCTCCTCCTTAAGATGGAAACATAAGATATGGTGGCATCTTAAGGAAAAGAGAACAAGGATACCTAATTCTAGTAACAAGGACATGTTCTTAAAACAATAATATATGTAGTAGCCTTAGCAAAGAGGCAATACTCTTGTTAGTAAAAGAGAAGATAATTGTGAAAAGATATCTTGAAATAATTAGAAAGAGACCCTTGGAAAGAACAAATATTTTTTACTAGACATCTACCTCCAAGAGGATTTCTTGAACAAAAATAAGATTTTCAAGACGAAGAGGGGGAGGAGAACAAGAATTCACCTTTTTAGCCCCACTATTAGTATGTGAAAAAGAGATTGATGATGAAGGATGAAAAAATTTAAGCCCCCAAGTAAGGCTATTTATTTAGGACAAACATGCTTTTGAAAATAAGGAAGAGTTTGTGATCAAGGATACACACATCTTGCATAAGAGAGAATCTTGAATGAAGACAAAAAATTCTGTATAAGAAAAAGGATGTCACATGATAAAAATAATGTCACTCCACAAAGGAAAGTGGGTCCTTAGAAAAAGTGAAAGAGACATAAACAAAACACCTTGCCCCCAATCATAAAGGCAAGAGAAAAGATAGCACATTGCCCATTATAAGTTAATGATCAAGGAAGAGATTGTACAGTAAAACATAGAATTGTACAAAACAAAGGGGCCTAAATGAAGTAAGAAACTAAGATCACTTGATGTAGAGAAACATAATAGGGAAAAGGAATGCCAAGGCACATCTTTAATATCTAGAAAAGGTACAATATCTTTTGTCAAGAAAATAAGACATCAAGATCTAGGTTTATCAAGATCAAGATCAAGATGGGGGAGAAGATGAAGGTTTATGAAGATCTTCATTTTTACTTGATGTCATATTTTCCAAATTTCCCAATTTCACAAGGGCGAAAAGACATCTTTGCGAAATGGTGACATATTTTTTCATCCCGGACTTAACTCTAGTGAGCCAAAAGAATAAAATGTGAAATTGTGAAAAATTTTCCATTTTGTATTGATGCTTTTTCACCATTGTGAAATTGTGAAATTGGGATAATATGACATGTTTTCCCACCTGTGAAGACAACATGATGTCTTTCCACCCTAACTGAGTTTTATCCCATGATGAGGGTGGCTCAAATCGATTATCTGTAATGGGATAAATGGTGGCAAAAATAGGCACCAGTTTCCAACATTGTTGACCATGTTGGAAACTGCTGGCTTCTTTTGCCACTGTTTTGCCCAGTGGACATAGTCAGTGAGAGACACCTTCATCATGGGATAAAATTTTGTTAGGGTGGAAAGATGTCACATTTCCTCAAGGGTGGGCCAACATTTCACATTGTCCCAATTTCACAATTTGGTAAGGGAAAAAAGGTATCTTTGTGAAACGGAAAAGTTTTTTTCTATTTTGCATTTCCTTCTTTTGACTCACTAGTGTTAAATGTGAAATGGAAAAAAAATTCTATTTCTCAAAGATGCCTTATCGCCCTTGTAAAATTGCACAACTAGGAAAAGGTGACATGTTGGCCCACCCTGGAAGATAATATGATGTGTTGGCCTACCCGCAAAGATAAAATGACATTTTTCCACCTTAAAAGAGTTTTACCCGATGATGTGGGTGGCTTAGATTGATTATCTGTGATGGGCTAAATGATGGCAAAAATAGCCAACAGTTTCAAACACTATTGACCATGTTGGAGACTATTGGCATTTTAGCCACCAATAAGCCCACTAGAGATAGCCAATGTGAGACATCTTAATAATGGGATAAAACTTTGTCAGGGCCAAAACATCATATTATCTTCCAGGGTGGGCTAACATGTCATATTTTCCCAATTTTGCAATTTTTCAAGGGTGAATAGGAATCATTGTGAAATGGGAAAAAAAATTGCCATTTCACATTTCCTTCTCTCGGCTCGCTGGAGTTAAGTGTGAAATGGAAAAATATGTCGCCATTTCACACTTTCTTCATCCTTCTCATCATATTTAAGTGCAAAATTCAGAAAACATAAATGTTAACCCACTAGGGAAGATAAGATGACATTTTAGCCTTGACATATGTAAAAAAGAAGGGTTGACAGTTTTGTAATAGAGGCCTCTAAATTTGATTGATTTTAAACCAATGAGGCCTATTTTTCAAAGTAGCAAAGGGGATCTTTGAACCCAAAGATCTAATATTCATTCCAATGGTTGAGATAGGCTAAGCATTGAATCAACAAATTCCAAGCTTTGGTAAAGTCATTTTAACTCTATTTTTAAAAACTGTCAATCCTGCACTATCAAGAGACCAATTTCTAACAGAGAAACTTGACCAAGGCATCAGTATTTCATCCACAAACAATCTCCTTCATGTCTGAAACCTTAAGAATATTTAACTAGACTCCTTAAACTCCAATAAAACCAAGTGGAATGAAATGTCAACAGTGGAAACATTGGCAATCAACAAATTTGTAAACAAACCCTTGTTGATCAGGGTTTCAAAGCTGAGAGCACAAAAAATTAATTTCTTACTTCATATTTTATATAACTCAACAAAACTTGTTTAAAATGAAAGTTAGAACAATATCCTACATTCCCCAATCGATTTCAAACCAAAGAATCACCATTTAAAAGATTAAAATCTACTGTAACAGTCACAAATTTGTTAAAAATATGTCAGTTAGTTTTTATTGAGTTTCTCCTTACAAAATTTGGTATCCCAATCTAACCAGCCAACCATTCAACCTCTCAAGGGTCATTTACAACCTTTCTCATCACTTACCACTGATTTCAACTAATTCTTAAACCCAAATTTCTATTTGAGCTTACTTAAGTGTAATTTTAAAGTTTTTACATATGACAACTTTTAAACAACTTTGATGAAAATTATGCATGTAATGCCCCTCCAACCCTCACAAGACCTGATTATGCATGTTGGAAGTTTGGAATTTTATTCTATATTAATGATTATGGTTGAAGTTACGAATCCAATCTATCTCATCTCCACATAAGTGTTTAATGTATATTTATCCTTGAGTAGTGATGTCTACTATGTGTTCATGATATTTTAGGAATATTGTGTTATGAAACAATCTAATATGTTTGATGTGTGAGGAACTTCATCTTTGATGCTTTGAGTACAGTTGGATTAATTAAGTTTATTAAGATACTTTTATGAATATGTTATATATGGTGTATATATGTTGTTCAAAATTTCCATCAAGATTAGGTTCTTTCTATGCTTTACCTAATCATAATTAACACTCTTGTATGATTTTGATGTTAACTATTAATTAGGGATTAACCCAAATCATCTAATGGATGATATTATGGATTCAATTTGACCTTGGTTTAATAATTAATTAGTAATACTTTGTATTATGGGTGCGTATACCCTAGTGACATCATGCTTGAACTCTGTGTTTTCTCTTATTTGATTAGATGATGAGATGCTTTCAAAATATGCTGGATAATATGTTCATCCTAATGATAGTTTGTAAATGATCTGAAATATCACCTAATGAATTATAGTCTTACAATATGTAATGGATTTTTTTCTTATAAACATGATGATATTATCAATGATAATGGTTGATTTTTATTTCAGTATAAGATTATTGTGGAGCTAGCAATACTAACTCAATCATGATTGAGAACGAGTGTATTAGAAAGTGGATCATCCAAGAGTGTTAAAGAACACATTAGAATTGTCATTTATGGTAACACATCTGTTATGGATGTTCACTTGGTGTGAGAATTTTTTTGGGGTTACATCTTGCAAATTGACTAAGTCTAGAAAGCAGGTTTGTAGAATATAGGAGTACAGTTTTGGTCAGGGAGAATAGTATATGGTGAATGAAGAAATTTGAGCTTAGGGGAAGATATATTGAGATATGTATGACCTTCAATTAAGGTCTCTTATGTTTTGGAGTCTATCACAGTAAGATACATTATATTGAAGCCATGCAAAGAACGTGTTGCAGTGTGTCACGCCCCGCCAGGGAACCTAGGAGGACAAGCCAAATAAATACTAAGAGATGTGGATATATATATATTTAATGGAATATTACCAACTAATCTAAGTCCTCTTAGGTTCCCTAATGCTACTATTCAAGCAACATAATCTAATCTATTCATTTAAACATTAAGGCATTGATTAATTAATATAAGCTTACTAAATCATTCCTTTACTTTTAACATTAAGTTCCAAGAATAATCCTACAATCATTACTAACATATTTACATGCATTATATGAGTTATCCACTACTTAAAATTATGTCATTAATTACACTATTCATTAAGCATTTAGCTGAGAGATAAACGTTCAATAGGTAAGCAATACCCTAAATACTTTATTATTCCATATGCATTTGAGGTACATAGTAAACATAATCCAATATTTAATTCTATAGCTACCTTACTCATTGATTCATCAATTCATAATAATTTTATACAACTTTACATCAAGAGATATCACAATCATTCATAAATACATTATTTCATACTAGGTCTAAGCTCATTTCTTGGATACCAAAAAGTAATAAAAGATACCTGAATAAATACCCTTAACCATTATCTTTTCATGTTCATAATATACAATATTTTCCCTTTCCTTTTACCTAGATCTACCCATTACCTTATACATTGCTTGATTTAGATTGATATACATCATATCATCAGATATAATTATTCCCTTATAAGAGCTTAAAATTACAAGAATGTGCATGCATAAGCACATCCTTTCATATACGATAAGAAGTCTTTGTAACTGAAAATATGGAAAGGACAAGAGCCAAGAACATCCATCTAACCATGAACAGTACCTCGATATAATAAAGATTAACCACCCAACCATGTGGATCCAAAAATATTCCACTCCCCTATGCTAGGAGACAGAGACCAAGGTCCACGCAAGAAGGTAACAACTAGAATACCCCTAAGGTGATGGTAGCCCTTCCAAAAAAATAACACAATAGAAAACAAAAGAAGACTAAAATGACCAAAAAGGACATAAATCACATTGGTAGGAACTCTAAGAAACACGCTAGGTGAGTGTCATCACATAGCCCTCACCCCTTGGGTTTTCATAGTAAGTCACTCTGGGCCCTGGCCCCCAAGTAGGCACATGTGGAACCAGACAGCTCTCATAGGGAAGAGACTGTTCGATTGTGCTATTGCAATAGAACCTTCTCCCACTCCCATCTGTAGCCTATACTAGCACTACCAAAATGGGCGAGGCTTATCTTAGTTAATGTGTAGTACCCCTTCCCATAATTTTATTAATTTTTTCACTGCATTAAACAACTCACCAGTGGGTTATCCTCATACTAGCCACTTAGGACCCTGGCCCCTCACTATGAGCCACTCACCTAGTGTTCTTAGGTTCCCTACCGCTAACAAACATCATCAATGCACATAAATATAAGTACCATAGGTACACAAGTGTTTACAACATCAAACGATTGAGTTTAGGAAAGCACTAGTTGTCCTGAATCCTTTGGACAACCCTAAACCGCAATCGAGTACACAAATAGATAAAACACATCCACATTGCATCAAATGCATGAAAAGGGATTCTCAAAAACATAATAACATCATGAAACTCATAAAAACATAAATAATAACATCATAATAACCTAGGATTGGGTTTAGGGGATCACTGATTGACCCTAGTCCACCAGACATTCCTAAACCCTAATTTGACTTTCAAGATGGTAAATAACACATAAGAAGACATCAAAATGTACCAAACATTAAAAATTTCACAAAGACATATAACTAGGGCCTTTTGGTACCAAATCAATCCACAAAACATCATAACAAGATCATGTTACAGAAAACATGTTGATTCCTAAAACTTTGCTAAGTCTGAAATTCCCTAAAACCTTCAAAATATAGAATCTTTATTTAAACTCCTAGGAGGCTGAAACCAATCACAAACATCCTGGAAAGTATTACATAATATGTAACTTAAAGAGTATGTATCTTATAATTAAATGTTACATTTTATGTTTCACCCTAAGCCTGAAATCAGACTGAGACCAACAGACTGACCTAGCTCTTATGCATCCAAAATGCTTCAAAATGTATAAGGAGGCACCAGATTGAACCATGAATGAAATTAAAACCATATTACATGATATCATACATAATTTATTCCAAAAAAAAACCCTAAAGCATTTTGGAAACCCTAAAAGTCAGCCTAGAAAGTTTCTGGGCAGGTGGGGTCTGAAGCTGCGTAAATGGGGCCTTAAGCTGTGCTAATGCGGGCTCAAGTTGCGTAGATGGTTAAGACCTGCACACTTGGGCCTTCATCCTATGCAGATGGTCATGCAACCTATGTAGATGGTAAAGGACTGTGCATTCCAGAGGCAGCAACTTGCAGATTGGCCCTTCGGGTAAAAATGGGTAAGATGGAGGCTTGGGAAGTAGAATCAGAGGGATACCCAGTTGATATCCCTCTATTATCCTTCCAAGGTAACCGTCAAACCCATTCTACCTTCAAGGTAAGTCTTTCTTATTCCCACCAATGGATACAATTTAAAGTAGGATAACATCAATGACATATTATTCTAACAAGGGAGAAAGTCTACTACAACTCATAAGCATCAAAGATGAAGGATCTAGGTATAAGACATCACATTTAAAGAAAAAAATCATAAAAAAGGACAGATGACTCAAGCATAAAATCTCATTATCTAGCATTAAGATAGTCATCAACCACTCAATTATGCAAGAAAGTAATATAGCAATACAACCATTAAAGGTTTCCTCTAATCAAATAAAATAATAACAAACAGTAAAGAACACACATCAAACACAACATTCATATGAAAAGGATTCTCTTCTAGGGTAGAGCCTACCTGGAGTCCTATAGAGAAACCTTTGGAAGAAGCTCCAAGTCCACTCCAACCAATTCCAAACTTCCTCAAGCTCTTCAATTCACAGAGATTCCTTCTAAATGCCACCACCAACTTTCTCAATAATTTCTCACTGAGAATTTCCTTATGGTACTCTACAATCCTCCTTTCATAAATATGGTGTGGGAGTGGTTGCACGAGAAAAATCAACCAATGCAACCATTCAAAACCATATATTGGTTATTAGTTGAAGCCTTATTAGTTCTTAGATAATTTTAATATACAGATTTTTCCCGTAAGTTTTTAAATATTACTTACCACCTTTATTTAATTTTATGTTTAAGGAAGATTTAGGTAATTTCTTTTACCCTAATATCTATATTTACTTTTTACTTTTAGAATATGTTTAGTTACTTTGCCCCTAAAAGGATTAATAATAATTACCTTCATTACCATTAAAAGAATGATGTGATTTAATTATAAATACACATAATTAATTAATTCCTTCACTTAATTAAAAAAGATATACACACACACACACACACACATATGCCTATGTGTATATATATCCATGCAAATATTATTATAAAATATACATTTATAAATACACTTGACAAAGATTATTATAATATATTTAATTTCATAGGACATACATATTATTACTAACATATGGGCATTCTATTAAGCATAGAGAGAATCTCCAGTCACACAAATCAATACTCACTTATGTAGACGTCCAAAATCGTCCTTATATTAATTTAATTAATATTCCCATAACATTATAATTAATTTTAAATAATTATATTGGTATATTCTTCAATCTATTTAATTAAATTTATTTAATTAAACATGATTCATTCTCCTTAGTATTTAAATTTAATTTAAATACTATCCCTTTTAATGTATTAAGTCTTATTTAATACATTATCCCTCATTAATCCCCTTTAAATAAATTTTTAATTTATTTATTCCTTCA
>MU224676.1:3219038-3231595 GCA_018584345.1 Thuja plicata | reverse complement strand
TGCAAAAATGGAAAAGAAAATAAAAATAAAAAAAATGAAAATACATCTTCTGGTGAAAACCTCTCGCAGGCACCTAAGGATGAAGAAAAAGACAAAATAAAGGATGATTCCTCTAGTGAAAACCTTTTTGAGGCGCTAGAGGAGGGAGAGATTGAATTTCCATTTATAACATCAGAACTAGAAGTGTCCTCTATGATCATTGAAGACACTATTCCAATCAACCTCGACATAGAAGAAAATTCACATATCACTTACATTGCAGCTTCTCTCAGTGATCAAGAAAAGAAAGACATGAAAAAATTTCTACATAAGCATAAAATCAACTTTTCTTGGACTTACAAAGACATGCATAGGCTTGATACAGATCTTTTCATGCATCATCTTGTGGTAAATCCAAATGCAAAACCTGTCAAACAGAAGCTTCGCAAGATGCATCCTCAAGTTGCATTAGTAGTCAAGGTAGAACTCCAAAAGATGCTAGATGCTGAGGTAATCAGACCAATTGACTAGACTGATTGGGTTTCTAATATTGTATTATTAGGTAAGCCTACTAGGGGCATTCGTATCTACACTAATTTTAGAGACCTCAACCTTGCATGTCCCAAGGACAATTTTCCACTTCCTAATATCGACATTATAGTGGATTTGACGGTAGGACATGAAATGTTATCACTTATGGAAGGATTCTTAGGTTATAGTCAGATCAAGATAGCACTAGAAGACCAGCACAAGACCACATTTACAATACATTGGGGCACTTTCTGTTATCAAGTGATGCCTTTTGGCCTTAAAAATGCTGGAGCTACTTATCAACGAGCAATGACTACCATCTTTCATGACCTTTTGCATGTCATCATGGAAGATTATGTGGATGATCTTTTAGGCAAGTCCAAAACAAGGGAATCTCATATCCCTATCCTTACGACCATCTTTGAGTGACTGGAGAAATATAAGCTTAGGCTGAATCCCAAAAAGTGTGTCTTTGGGGTACAATCTGGTAAGCTATTGGGATACATTGTATCACGTCGTGGAATAGAAGTTGATCCAAATAAAGTGAAAGCAATCCTAGAAATGCCACCACCCAAAAAATTGAAGCAATTACGTAGTTTACAAGGAAAACTACAATCAATCAAAATATTCATGTCACAGCTGGCTGACAAAGTGCATCCGTTCTCCCATCTTCTACGCAAGAATGTCAGATTTCAGTGGGACTGTTTGTGTCAAAATGCATTTGAGAAGTTGAAAGATTATTTGGCTAATCCACGAGTGTTGGTACCACCTGTTGCTGGTCACCCTCTAATTTTGTACATATCTGCTACATAGGTCACTTTGGGAGCCCTCCTAGCACAATTAGATGATACTGGCAAAGAGTGAGAAATTTACTATCTCAGCAGAACTCTTATTGGCTATGAGTTGAACTATTCCCTAATTGAAAAAGCATGTTTGGCCATTGTTTTCTATACACAGAAGCTTTGACATTATATGCTTAATCATAAATTTCATCTTGTTGCTAAAATTGATCCACTCAAGTATCTCTTGGCATGCGCCGCTCTTATTGGTCGTACAACAAAATGGGTTATGATTCTTAGTGAGTTTGACATTGTTTATGTGGATCAAAAGGCCATTAAAGAACAAGTGATTGTAGATCAGTTAGCTGAAGTCTTGAATCTTGCCCCAAGTCCACCATGGAAGCTGTATTTTGATGGGTCCTTCACTTAGAAAGGATCGGGGGCCGGAATCTTGTTTGTTACACCAAAAGGGGATCTCATCCCTAAATCTTTCAAGTTACAATTTCCTTGTACCAATAATATTGTAGAATATGAAGCCCTTGTACTTGGACTTCGATAGGCCATACAATGGCAAATTCTCACTCTATTGGTACTTGGTGATTCACAATTGGTTATCAAACAAGTTTTGGATGAATATTAAATAAAGGATGACAAGTTTCTTCCCTACCACTGTATAGTTGAAGATCTCAAGACACATTTTACTGACCTAACATTTCAATAGATCCCTCACACAAAAAACAAAGCAGCTGATGCTATGGCAACAATTGGGTCTTTGATCACTATGCCAGAACACAACACATGGTGTGAGTTCCTCATTGATAATCTTACGGTCCCTACCTATGACAAGATGAATTCTGAAATGGTGTATGAAATTGCTGATCCCAATTCCCTGTGGTACCAAGAGATATATTCCTACTTGCGTGATGGACATACCCTGCTTACTTTAACCCCCAATCAACGAAAAACCTTCATTCGCCAAACTTCCCGGTACACAATCCTCGCTGATACCCTTTACCAAAAGCATTTCGATGGAACTCTTTTACGGTGTCTAAATTCTGATGAAGCACAAATGTCCCTAGAGGAGGTACATCAAGGAATCTGCGAGGCCCATTCTAGTGGACTTAGATTGGCCAAGAAGTTTTTACACACTAGATATTACTGGCCCACTATGGAGCAAGATTCCTACAACTATGTGAAGAAGTGTGTACCTTGTCAGCAGCATGGAAATTTGATACACGCTCCCTCCCATTCACTCCAACCCACCTTCACCCCTTGGCCCTTTTCACGCTGGGGTCTCGACCTTGTTGGCCAAATTTTCCCTAATTCATCCAATGGCCATAAATACATCCTGGCTGTTATAGAGTACCTTACCAAGTGGGTTGAAGCTGTTCCTCTCACCTACACTACTGGAAAATAGATTTTGAAGTTTATTCTGAACTATCTTATCTATCGCTATGGCATTCCTCAAGACATTGTTACTGATAATGGAGGACCTTTTAAGAACAAGGATATCACAGAGCTATGTAGGAAGTTTAGCATTACCCACCATGCCTCTTCCAAGTACTTTTCGCAAAGCAACGGTCAAGCTGAGGCTACAAATAAAACCATTCTCAAAATCCTCAAAAAGATAGTTGATGAAGTTGGCCGTGATTATCACCTTCACCTCAACCCCGCCCTTTGGGCTTACCGCACCTCCATTCGAAACCCCACAGGAGCCACTCCCTTTGCCCTTGTTTATGGTACTGAGGCTATTCTACCCATCAAAATTGAGCTCCCGTCCCTTAGAGTCTCTCTGAAGAATCTGTTGTCCGAAGAAGAATATAGAGTTGCTCGCTTGCAAGAGCTAGAACTCCTTGATGAGAGATGCCTCAATGCCCTAGACCACCTTCGCATGTATCAAAATCGCCTTCACCTTCAGTTCAGTAAAATGATCAAACCTTGTTAGTTTGAGGTTGGTGATCTTGTCTTGCAGCATAACATGAAGAACCTCCAGAACAGAGAAAAGAATGGGAAGTTTGAACCTAATTGGTTGGGTCCCTTCATTGTGACAGCAAAGTATGGTTCAGGCGCCTATCAGATTGTGTCTCCAGAGTGAGATCCACTCCCTGATTCTATAAATATTGTACATCTCAAGCGTTTCTATTCTTGATCAGTCAATAGTTCATTGTACAGTAGAAATTGTTCAGAAAATCCAAAAACGTCAGAAAAGCAGAAAATCCAAAAAAATCAGAAAAGTAGAAAATAAAAAAAAAATTAGAAAAGCAGAAAATTCCAAAAAAAAATTCAGAATATTCAAAAAAGAAAAAAAATCAGAAAAAATAAAAAAAGCATAAAAAATACAAAAGCTTGAAAAGAAACAAAAAAAAATCAAAAAGAGAAAGAGAAAAATCCGTCCATATGTGAAAACCACTTCGGTGGCGCAATGGATAAGTACCATGGTGAAAACCTATTTTAGGCACCATGCGTAGTCAAATCCACCATCAATTTCTGCCATTTGTCTATACCGCTTGCATCACTTTTTCATAATAAGTGTCACTACCCATATTTGTGCAGGTAGTCCACCCTCTCACTTTCGCAATAATGATTCCCGCATGACTGAGCTTACCAAATCACAAAACTGAGCTTTGTTCTAGACACAGTGATCACAAATATTTTACATCAAATCAGCAGACAAATTGACTTTCCTAATGATCGTTCTATTCACGAGCAATTGCCAGTGAATTTATATTTTCTATAAATCAATCTTTAGCCCATCAGGATGAATCCTTCCGGTGTCGGCTGTTCTATCAATCTTCACATCAAATTGTTCATGGAAAGAACTTTTGGACTAAATGACCACTTGGTCAGGATACCTTTTTGTTGATTTTATCTTGTGTTTTACTATGTCCTTATCGCGACAGCCTAGATCTCTTATATCTTAGTTTGTTATGGTGAGTATCTAGTGAAATACGTGTCTTTTGTGATATGATCTTCTTATCATAGTTTGCTAGTGCATTTATGTTTTGATATTCAGTTATGACTATGTATGCCTCACTGGGGGCAGGATTCATGCATCCCAAATCCCTTAAAATATCTGGGTGTACTGCATCTCCTCATGAGTAACATTTCATAGGTCTTCTCATATCTGATATCTCACATTCTTGTTCCTAACAATCTATTTGTTTGAGAGTCTAGTCCACGCAAAAGAACCATGTCACTTTTGTTTTCTAGCACATGGTGCATAACTCCTTTTGCAATATCAAACTAGGGTGTGCTCTCCAATATTAACACCATATTAATCCCACTATTCTCATATAGTTAGTATTTGCATAAGTAGTTAGGTCATATTGCATTATGATTTTGCTCTTGGCAAAGGTTTCTATTTATTCCCCTATCCAGTCACCTAAGTGATTTTATCAGATTTATTGCGATACACACAAAAAATAATTTCCTCATTTAGTCTTGCATCCATTGCATTCATTATTCATTAATCATTATCTTTTGCATTGATCATTTCATTAGTCATTATTCATTAGTTCCATTCGTTATTGTTCATCGCATTGATCATTAGTCATTAATCATTTGCATTGTTATACATTTGTCTCATATTACATTATGTTCATTAATCATTACATTATGCATTGGTCATTTCATTAGTCATTATTCATTAGTTCCCTTAGTCATTAATCATTAATTATTAATCATTATACATTCCATTCCATTCATTAATCATTAGTCATTACACCATTGCATTGTCATTATTTATTTAGTCTCACACTACATTCATTTCATTCATCATTAACCATTATATATTATATTATCCCTTCATTTAGTGTTCATTATTAGTGCATTAAATTAAATCATTTGCATTACTCATTGTTCACACATTTATAGTTGCATCATCATTTTCAGTAGCATTATACATTTATACCCATTTGCATTTGCATTCCATTAGTTGCATCTATAACATTCATAACATTTTTAGCATTCATATAAAGCATTTAAAACATCATCCATACATGATAACATATAAGCCTTAACATATCATCCATAAATCTACATCTCATCCCTGCATCACAAATTTGTTAGTCTCATCATTCATACATATATTCATCCCACCCTGCATGTCAGTCATAAGTATCATATACGATAAAATTAAAACATCATACATACATCCATACATCACATAAGCATGTAAAATCATCAAAGATACATAAACATAGAGTCCCATAGTCCAAAATAAAGTCCATGTATATATCTCAAAAATGTCATATCATACATCATGTGTCACAAATGTCAAAAATGTGTATCCAAATTTTTTTTTGAGATGAGTCATGACGGTGGCTGTGATGGTCCTGCTCCACTGCTCAGACATGGCGGTAACCCCACTGATCCCTGTGATGCTCACCCTATGCTAGCTGACTGTGTCCTCTCAGAGTATGGAGGCACTCGTGTTCCCTCTGGCACTACTCCATAATACAGTCCCATGTAATATCCGACCTCTTGGCCCCTGCGTCCTGCCTCTCTCTGAGCGGCCATAGCATCGACCATCATCTGACCCACCCCTGCCGTAGTGCTTGCCAGCCATGCTATATTACTGTCTGCCCTATAATCCTCAGCACGTCTACGTGCTAGATCTCACTCTACTGTCAGAGCTGCTATCTATGCTTCCATCTCTACCCGCTCCTCCTCCCAATCCCCGTGCTCCTTGATGATGGCAAACTCTCCACTTTCCACCCGAGCCTGTGATATGTCCAGTGCCCGCTGAGAACTGTACCCTCATGTTGACTCTGAGGCCAGCTCTCCCTGAATCTGGGTAACCTCTGCCTGCAGGATTTTAGATGTAGCCTGTGCTGTAGCCAATAACCCCTGAACCCTACCCAGCTCTGTCTGCAGGCTATCTCGCTCTGCCACAACCATGTCATATGTCTCTTGGGCTACAAAGCCCGCTGGTGGTCCTTGTCTTGGTGGCGGTCCCTGTGGTGGTGGATCCTGTGGTGGCCCTTGTGGTGGTGCTCCTTGTCCTAGATCCTATCCCTATGCACTGGGTATGATAGGTGGTTGTCCACCTGCTGGTACCTGTACCTGTCCTCTCCGCCATGGTGCTGCCACCCTGGGCCAGACTCTCCTCCCGACCCCTCCATCTCCCCCATTGTCATCATCCCCTCCATCTCCCTGTCCCTATCCATCATCCCCATCTCCTTGTCGTTGTCCATCCCCTCTAGCCCCTTGCTGCTCATCTGGTTGCACGACCCCTGGCATTGTCAGTCTAATCGGCCTATGTGCTGCCCACCACTGTGCATATGCTGGCACTACCCCTGCATCTAGAAGCGACTCCCATGCTCTGATCCAGGGCACCTCAATCATGCTCATAAAGGATCCTTGGGCTATCCGAGGATATGCGCCCATCCCCCATATGCTGCCTACCTCATGGGTCACCAATGGATGTGGGAACCCGTCCAGTACTGCCTCCTACACCTGTCCCATCTGCCTCCGTACCCTAGATGGCATGTATCACAAAATCATGTACGCTATCCTCCCAAATAGCCAGTAGTCAGTCTGTACAAATCTCATGTAATACAAGTCATAAAACCCATCCTCTACATACACCCCTTATTATGGGGCCTCATGACCCTAGGCCTCGCAGCCTGCATACGGAGCCCATGTGATAGCTCCCATCTCGTCCAACCGCTGCCTCCAGTATCCCAATGAGTTTGTGGCCTCATAACTAATGGGTGGCCTGTACCGGTAGACAAAAGACTCATACACCGCCTGGGTCTCCTGGTGTCTGATCGGTCGTGTGACCGCTATATGCTCCCAGGCCCATACTAGTAGTAGTGTACATCTAGGCCCTAGTGCTCTACCCCTGTGGTAGGCACACATATGCAAGTCATAATATAACTGCCTAAGGATGACGTATCCCCAGCAATACTGGTCGCCGTCCTCAACCATGCTGCTCAACACTCATGCCCAGCCAATCAAAAATCCCTTGCCTACATGATCAGGCATGAGACGTCCCCCTATCAACCCTGTTAGATACAGCGCTAGTCACCGTGGCTGTGGCTCTATCGCCATCACTTTTGCCCATGACATCCACTGCCATGTAAACGGCAGATCAACGTACCTCTGCCTCAGAGCCATCTCCATGTAGGGCTATGATACCTCCACACAGTACTCGGGTATGACCCCCCGAATGGGCACTCTGTAGATCCTCCATACATCATCGAGGGTGATCGTAGCTTCCCCTATCAGGAAGTGAAAGCTAGAAGTGGTGCTGTGCCACCTCTCTATCAAAGTAGACATGAGCGCATTATGCGCTCGAAGATGCGGCCAATGCCGCACGTGCTCTAAGCCACACAGCGTCACCACTCCCCACTCGGCCACCGTCAGATGCTGCTCCAGCTCCATCATCACTGGATAACACTCCCTCGCTCAGAATGTGATCATCTCCTCCTGTAGTCAGCCAACACATGTCAGCACTCAGATAACATGCTGGGGCATTGAAACATGTCCCAGACCTGTTCGGGGCATCGAAAAATGTTTTCAGACCCTTGTCTTTCCTCTTCCTCCTCTCTTTTCTTCTATTTTTTGGTCAAGCCATGCAGCCGACAGTTGACCCTCACAGACGGTGAACTTTCATAGTCGCCAGTCTGTGGAGATGACGGATCTTTGCAGATACTAGTCTGCGGAGACGGCGGTTTAGGCTGCCTCCTTTCTTGCCGCGCAGATGGCGGTGTTGCAAACCGCCATCTCTGTTGCGCATTTCTTCTCTCCCCACCCTCGTAGATGGAGATTAGGTAAATCTTTGTCTGCGCAGACGACCATCGCCGGTCGGTCATCTACGCAGAAGACAGATGGGCGATCGCCGTCTGCGTTGCGCGCCTTTTTTGCGGCATTTATTGCGCCTACAAGCTTTTGAAAAACATTAAAAATATTAAAGCAAAGGTAGGCGCTTGACTACTCACCGACGGTCCTACGTCTGCTGGCCACTAGTGTACCTGGACGCGCTCTTCCAGCTGTCATTGCTCTCATTGCGTTGCCATGGCTCTCTTCTTTTTCTCTCTTTTGCTCTTTGTGGGTGAAAGTGACTTGTCCATGGGCCCTGGTGGACTATTTATAGCCCCATGGGACCCATTTCTTTCGTCGGTCTTCCCTTTTTTCTATTTTGGTCCCCATTTCCCCTCCATTTTTCTTGGACACGCCATGTAATTGGTCTAATTTCCCCATTCTCTTGCTTTTTTGATAAAATTTTATTAAAAAATTATATTTTTTCCTATTATTTTCTCGAGGGGGCACCCTCTTCTGCTCTCGCTACCGTAGGTTCTCTGAATCCTCTGAGGCATCTTATTTTTTTTTTCTTTGATGCAATGTCACTTTTGACAATGCATCAAAGAGGGGCAAAATATAGACGTCCAAAATCATCTTTATATTAATTTAATTAATATTCCCATAACATTATAATTAATTTTAATTAATTATATTGGTAATATTCTTCTATCTATTTAATTAAATTTATTTAATTAAATATGATTCATTCTCCTTAGTATTTAAATTTAATTTAAATACTATCATTTTTAATGTATTAAGTCTTATTTAATACATTATCCCTCATTAATCCCCTTTAAATAAATTTTTAATTTATTTATTCCTTCACATGACTTAAATTCTTCTAAACCACAATTAATCTAAATTAATTTGGATTAAGCTAATTTGAACCTAGATCCTACCCTACCTCACATCACTCTCACCAAATCAAACTATTTATTAATTAACTAAGGTTAATTAAGCTAATTTCTTGATTCCTACAATAATTAATCTTAATTATTTGCTCACATATGTGTGAGCAAATTTCCAAAAATTGACTTTTCCAAATAATCCTTATTTGGTGCCAACAAGGTTTCTTAAACCTATGCTGACACCTTCTTACACTTTCTAAAAGTGTTTCATTCGACTAAAACTCTTACACTCTCTTACACCTTCTTACAAGATCCTTCACATGTGTACTTTAAGTACACTTTGACCCATCACATGTAAAGTTGCTCACATATGTGTGAGTAAAGTGGGCCTCTTGCATGGCTTATGTGTCCCTCATGTGGCACCTATGTGGATGCCACATGAGCTCCACCTCATCCAAGCCTTCTCTCTCCTCCAAAAACTCTATAAATAAAGGCCTTTCTCAAGAGCAAATCATCTCTCATTTATGCATTATTATCATGCTAGTTTATCTCTAGAATTTCTTAAAATATTTAGTATATTTCATAGCAATTTTAGTTTTTAGCTCATGTTTACTTCATACTTGCAATCTAGATATTACATGTTAGAATTAATGGAATGAACTTAGTTTGTTTTCATTAAATCTTGCATATCATCTTAATATTAGCCTTGCATTATCATGTTGAATGAACACTTGAGACAAGTTCTTCATACTTATTCTTGAGTTATTCATTCTCTTAGTTGCATTCAATAGATCAATAGTGGGATTATAATATTGTGTTGGGAGAGCACACCCACATAACATCTCTAAGAGCAAATCAACAAGGCTTTGGGTGCCCTTGTTCAGCTCATCGGAGGTTATGGTGGAAGCCATTGTTGTTTTAAGAGTATGCTTTTTAGACATGTTAGTGTAGCATAAATAATTTATATCTCTAACATTTGCATGTCTGAGTGTGCTCCCAAAAGGTAGGTTTCCAGCATAGACATTTTGGCATGCCCGGTGGGACCCACGTCCCTAATTTTCTAACATTTTTGTAGAATTTTTCACAGTTCAGAGAACTCTAACGCAGACCCGTCTCCGTTCTGGAGTCGCCGTCTCTGTAGATCACCGTCTCCGCAACTCAGTCTTTTGTGAAACTCAGTCGTCTGCACAGCATTTTCGCCGTCTTCGCCTGTTTGAAAATAATTTATTAAACTGTGGTTTAAAACTATTTTTATTAATTTCTAGTATTTTTAACTCTCTGGTTTCTGACAGAGATAAGCTTTTTAAGGGTTAAATGCTGACAAACTTGATAAAAATACCATTTCTCAGTTTTAATAGGTCTGTTTATTTTATATAAAAATCTAACTATCTGTTCTTTGTCGTCTGGGCAGGTATTTTGCCATTTTTGCAGATCACCGTCTGCGTAGATCACCATCTGCGCAGATCACCGTCTGCGATACTCCGCCATCTATGCCTATTTTTATGAGTTTTGTATTTTTAAACACATTTGAGATTCAAAACTACTAACCAGTTCATGCAGGTTCCTGATTGATTTTATGAAGGACAGTTAAATAAACTTATATGTTTAAACACTTTTCATGGAATGTATGTGGTTTTAAAATGAATCTCACTCAATCTTGAATGTAAAGGGAATGAACCTCACAAATCTTGAATGACATAAGACAAATGAACACACTTTCTAAGCTTTCTATTTGCTATGTGGAAAATAAATTGAACATGAATGATTAATCATACTATTGTGTCTTTTGCTTAGGTAGAAAATACTTAGTTGTTCTTAAATATGTTCAATTTAGAATGAACTCTTCTTGGTGTGTTTGAAGAAGTGTTTCTCAACACTTCTTTCAAGCTATTTGTCTTTAGTTTAAATCCCTTTAATTTAAGTGATGCTTTGATTAAACTATAGCCGTATCCTCTCCTCTCACCTTCCCGGATCTTGGGTGAAGAGAATGCTTAGCTTAATCAAGCCTCTAGAGAGGCCTGTCTAGAGGGAGTGCTTCCCTTTTAGAGGATGACCTCAAACCAGTAATCCCTTCAGTCGGTATAGAAATAAGGTGTTACCCAAAGGTCCACTTTATCCCTTCAAGCTCGGGCGGGTCATGTTTAATGGTAGTCCATACTGAGTGAATATCCTCAGCATACTGGCATGGTTGAACTAGAGACTTAAGTATCTCACGCCGTACAAACCGATTGCGGGGACGCCATGAAACCTTACTAAAAACCATAAAGTAGTAGCCTACCTGATTCACCTCTGAGCAATAATTTATTATAGTGCAAGGAGAAGGAAGAATCTCCCCCCAAGATTCCCATCATATGTGTCCCAGGGTGTTGTGTTGCGAAATAGATCTTTGTAGCATGGCAACAATACCTGGCAAAAAGAAAAAATACGGGCACCCTTCTGAGGGTGACATGCTGTGTGAGCTGAAGGACTACCAAGCAATGGGCCTATAATATTTCATGCAAAGCCAAATTTCTAAGGTAGCTATTGTTTGAACTGTCTTTCAATGTGCTAGACCCAGTAAAAACATAAGTGGTTTGAAAGAATCACTTGAACATACACAATCGAAATAGTACAAAGTTAGAACAAGATCCCTTAATGTCACATGTGATGGTATCCCTCAAGGTTGCTTTGTCCCTTGTTGGATTGTTTTGAAATGTGTGTTTGTTATTTTCTGGTTTGCTTGTGCTTAAAATCAGTTCTTTCCATTAAATAATTTTCCCAAAATCAGACTGAACATCAAAAAATACGTCTAGAATTTTAACACACTGCCTTAGTCTCAGTCGGCCATCTCTGCTCTGGATCCCCCGACTGCAAAGATCGCCGTCTGCGTCTGAGACTGCCATCTCTGCTTCAAAATAGTGAGCTTCAAAAATTGGCCAAGATAATCAAAATTTGACCATCTACAGGACCCTAGAACCACTTGTCCTAAATCATTCATCCACTTGGCCAAAATTGATTTTTCCATGATATGACCAGTTTTAAGAAACACAAGAAGGTCAAACTTCCTACATCTCCAGTCCTTAGAGAGCAAAAGAAAACCACCCGTAAATCCAAGAAATTCTGACACATTGCAACATCTATCAAACAAGGTATTGAACATCGGGAGAAACTTGGCAAAATCATCTACAACAATACCGTTTGCAAATTCATGGCCAAGTTTTCACTCAACAGATCTTTTGTCACGCTTGAACAATATGACTAGGTAACACCTGGCTTCTGGATCATTCTTCCACTTCTTCCATCATCATCCTTCCTTTGAAGCATTAGATCAAAATCAAATGAAATCCTTAGGTTGAAAGACCTTAATCAGAGTATTGTAAACCTTCATCCTCAAACAAACACCATATTGCTTGTAGACCATCAGTCCATCTCAAGTAATTTAAATCCCTTAGTGATATCCATTTTTCTTGAGATCACAAGTCCATCTTTAGGTAGAATAGATATTTATTTAAATCTTTTGTGTTTGTATCATCATAAGGTTTAACATGCTTAGGTTTTGTCTCAAAAACCTTTAAATCAATCAAATCAATTATCCAATCAAATCAATCTCCAATCAAATCAAATCAATCATCAA
>MU224676.1:3198216-3218971 GCA_018584345.1 Thuja plicata | reverse complement strand
TCTTTCATTCTTCTACCATTGTATGGTTGTCACTCGATCCCAAGCTAGAAACATGAGGCGAACAACATCCAACACTAATCATGAAGAGAACCCATTTGCCACACATTATTTTCATGGAAGTGGGGTACGAGCTGAGGAAGTAGCTGAAGAAACAGAATTAGTGGGCCAAGACGAAAGACCCAAACAAGTGATTGACTTCCTTAGAGACCCCTACAATTTGGAAATGGTTGAGAAGGCCATATTGCATAACAGTGATGAGATATTTCTGAATCTCATCTATAATGGTGTCACAGTTCCTGAGGACTTTGATGAAACACTCCTTACCAGAAATGTCACTAAAGCCACTATTTCCACTACAACAGCCATGGCTTCTACTTTAAACCCTACATCATTGCGTGACACTGGTAAAGGACCTGCTAGCGAACATCCTATATCAACACCAATATCAGTACCTGTATCAACAATCGTATCAATACTCCAATTGATGCCTGAACAAATCCAACAAATTATAAGTGCTTTACCAAAAAATACTACACACAATAGCACTCAAACGATGACAACTCAAGGAGCAAGTGCTAATGTCAACAACATAGGGCAAGTTTCTATGCCCTTGTCTTCCTTGTTTCAAACAATGGGGGCAAAAATGTCCGCAAACAATACATCACAAGCCTATCAATATATACTTCCTCCTATGACTGGTATGACTTCCATAGGCTTTTCAGTTGCACAACTCAGAGGAGGTGGAGGTTATGTACCCCCATTTCTCACACAAAATACTCCAGATTTCACCCAACAATTTAATGAGCTCAAAATTATTGTACAAGGTTTACAAAGTGGGGACAAGAAGAAGTTTTCTTTTGAAGAGATTTGTCCCTACCCATTTGACAAGTCTATCACAATGCAACCATTCCCACCAAACTTTGAGATGCCTAAATTTGAAAAATACAAGGGAGAGACATGTCCTCTGCAACATCTAAAAGAATTTTACATTGCATGTCAAGAGGTTGCTTATAATGAGAATTATTTGAAAAGACTTTTCACTAGGAGTCTTGGAGGCGTAGCCTTGGAATGGTTCATGACCCTTCCTTATGGGTCAATTTCTACCTTCTCTGACCTTGTGGAGAAGTTTGTTGGACAATATTCGTATAACATTGAGCATCAAGCAACACTCAGTGATTTATGCAATACTAAACAAAAGAATGGAGAAACCTTTGCTAGTTTCTTACAACGATGGAGACATATTGCAAATCGCATGCCATGGAAAATACCTGATAATCACTTAATTGACATCTTCGGGAAGAATTTAATCTCTGAGATGTCTTTCCAAATGAAGATGGCTTCACCTGATACCTTTGAAGCCCTCTGGAGAAACTTTATTGTTGCTTGTTTTCATTGAATGTTTGGAGAAGGCGGGAGATCCCATCCTCATCAATTTCTCTAAGGCAGGACCGCCGGTACTTAGCCGCCTCAATTTGTTCTCCAAGCTCTGGAATATTATCTTTGAACTTGTCAACCATTTTTGCCACATCATGACCACTAAGGATCATGTGAGTTAGCCCTATCATTTGGGTCCTGTCCAGTCCCTCCGGGGATTGGTATTTGGATTCCATTAGCTCATCAAATTTTCCTAGGACCTATTCTTCTGGAGTGCATGTATCGGTGCTGAATGGGTCAGCTCCAGAGACCTTTGATACAAATGCCTTGTACATATTTATAAAATATTACACTGTGTTGACTTTTTCGTGTAGAGCCCCTACCAGTTGCTTGAGTACCTCCAATGTGAGGTCAAGTCTGGAGTGTTGGGTCCTCACAAAGTCAAATGATTCTTGTCCCGAAATCCTAAATTTAGAGACCATCTCTTCCCCGAGGTTGAGGAGCTCTTCCAGCTCTACCTTCCAAGCCTCATAGTTTTCCATGTCACCCTCCCATATATTAAGAATAGTTTCTGCCTGATGTAGAACATGTCGTGCCGCGTACAAATATAGGAGGATGGACACTAGGAAACACCGAGTGTTTCCTATTTGCAGAAAGACCCCCTCATCGACCACTTGGGCCATCTTCTTCATTGCTCGTAGGGAGTCAATGTCGCTTTGCAACAATGGCGCATTGGATGTGGAGGCCTCCAAAGGAATGGCACTAATGGGCTGGGCTAGCTCAGTAAGCAACCCCATGAGGTTCGCTGTCTTTTCTTTTTCTGCTTTGAGCCTTTGGGCCTCTTTTTCATATCTGGCCTCTACCAGCCTAGCCGCTTCTTTTAAAAAGCTTACATCACCTTGTTTACCTCTCTTTTCCAGTGATATCCCCATGATACCATAATCTTCGGCCTCTGCCATCACCGATCGGTGTCTGGGGGAGGTGTTGCAACAACGACAACTGTTTCTCCTCCCAGCCTGGTTCGAAGAGTATGAACCGTCTAGGCTTTCTTAGCCTTTGGTGGCTCTTGGACCTGGGCCATCATCTCAGCTAGAGAGAGGTGAGCTCTTGGGGTGGACGGAGCCTTTCTCTTCTTTCTCTCTACTAACCATTGAGGTGGCAGTGGTGGCTTGTTTGCTAGAGTATGTTCTTTAGGTTCTTCCCCGGTGTCCTGTTGTTGTTCCTCGTCAGTGGTGTGGGTCTCTTCCACCCCTTTTTCTTCATCTTGGGCCTCATCAGGAATATTTCCCCTGGCGATTTTTGTCTCTTCTGACTTGTCCTCTATATCTCTAGCTTTGTCTGGACCTTCGTAAGCTATCCCGGGGGTTTCCTCCTCTTGTTGTTCTTGCATTTCAGCCTCAGTCGCTGGGATTTCTTCTTCTTTTAATACATCTTTCAGAGATAGGGGAGGTACTGGGAAAAGATTTAGTGTTTGTGCCATAGTTATTACTTGTCCAAAAGTTTCCATGGGGAGTGGCACTTGGAATGTCGCGGCTGAGGTTACGGTTGCTCCCGTAGGTCTGGTTCCCTCAGTAGGTGCCACTTATTCACTCTGTTTTAGCTGGTCCACCCCCTTATTTTGCATCTCTAGAGCTTCAGAGATGATTTCCTGCTCTGTTTCCTTTTTGGGTTCCATTTTCTCCTGTTCCTATGTAGTTATCTATTCCTCAGCTTCTTCTTGTGCTGGGACTTCAACCTCCTGCTCGATGCCCCCTGTAAGTTACCAAACTCATCGGTCACGAAAATATCATCAAACTCATCCTATGGAGGAGGGTTGGCTGGGACATCGGTGGGTTCTACTTCCTTCTCCAGCTCCGGGGAGTCAGAAATAAGGATTTCAACTTGTGGAGCCTGGGGTATCCCTAGCTCTGGTTCTTTCTTAGCCTTAGGGTCAAGCCTCCTCCTTCTCTGGGTAATCAAGGGTGGGCCCGCATCCCTTACTGTTTCTTTTTCTACCGGATCCACCCCTGTTGCCTTAACCATTAAGGCTTCTAGTGAAGGGGATGATGGAGGATGAACAGGTCTGGCCATGAGCACCAGGGTAGCCAGCCGTGTGATTAGGTTATCTCTCATTTATTGGGAGGCTGCAACCAATTGCCTTATTTGTTCTTTAATGGGGACTTCTTGCATAGGAGGAGTTGTATCTATTCATTTTCCTTTGTCTTCTCCCTATGAAGAAGTCCCGACCCCCAGGGTTTCTTTTGGTTCTGGCTGGGCTGCTTTGCAGACAATCCCGGGGCACACGTTCTTAAAGTAAGCATGGATGCACTCGACCACCTCCCGGGTGAAGTCCTCAATGGTGGAACCTTCCTGTGCATCCCAATTTACTAGTGGGAGAGCTAATGTATCGATCTCCTTTGCTTTGTACTGGGGATCTATTGTGGAGTCAGCATCTGAGAAGTCCTTCAAAAACCTCAGGAGCTTCAATCTTTCCATCATGCCCGCAATCATTCTAATGTAGTGTTGGCTCCGGACCTCCACATCATCTTGGCAGTCTTCCCAAAATTCCTCCATGTGGTATTAATGGGGCTCTGAAGCCCGGGGAAGTGCCGCTGCAATCTTGCTGTGCGGATCAAAATGCTTCCGCGCCAAGTAGAATTATTCCAAGTTGTAGCTTTTCAGCTCATTGTCTCCTTCTTTGGCGGCAACCAGGCTGCATGAATAATTCTCACAAGTGATTGGGAATGGAATATTGGTTACCTTCTTTAGGGCATAGAAGGCATGCAACACCATTATCTGCCTACAAAATTCTAGGAGGACAATCTTGTCCCCACAGTGTTTGGGTAACAAGTAGGGTTTCCCGGAGAAGCCGATCACCCTTATATATGTATGCTGCTGGTATTGAATATAATAATGTCCATAACTCTAGACCAAATTCATCGCCTCCATGGACAGGTGGTATCCTGCATCTTGGGTGGGTGTAAGTAGGTGGTAGTAAATGAATGCATCATTTACTCTGTAGAAACTAGGGAAACTAGCTTCCCATTAAATCTGTGGGAAGTAGTCCCACAGGGCCTTTTGATCTGAGCCAAGTGCAAGTACGCCATCTGTAAGTAGCCCATGGGCATGGGGCCTCTACTGTGCTAGGGCCCAGAAGACATAAGAAGTCATGTAAAATTTCTTCTTCTTGGCCAGTTGGAGGAACTGGGAGTCGACGTGGTTTGAAATTATGGCCGCGCAGTTGAAAAACTCCCCAGCAGTACTTATGTCAAGCAAGAAGTAGTACATCCACCCAGAGAATTCTCGGGCATGCTGTTGTCCAAAGACCTAGCATAGTTCTATTATCCCTATCTGGATGCTCTCTTTGAATTTGGATCTGGGGATCTCTAGCCTCATCCTCTTGGGGTCCCTCTTTAGGACTTTGAGCCAATTGTTGTTCATATATATGCGGGCTGCTTCTTCCAATTGCTTGAATTGGGCCAAGGCATCAGACCAGGTGACCACGGTCAGCTTGGAAAATTAAGGGATTCCCAAGCCCCTCTAAAAGGTATCAGGGTTGAGAGACACTAGAGGCATGGGGTACCCTATTGGCTCCGACGGTGCGAGCATAACAACCTGAACATATGGGTTGTAAAGAGCTGAGAGCATGAGAATAAGTTCTGGTGACTGCACTAAGCACGGGAAGCAAGCTGCCTTTAGGATCCTAGAGTTTCCAATTTTGATGGTCAAAGGATCTCCGGCCTGTCATTGAATGTACATCACTTTGACCAAGGCCTGCAATTATGGCCATGTTCCGACACTAGTGTCGGTAAAAAGCTACACCTTGGACTTAATCTTTGAGCCCGTGATGACTCCATCCTTAATGTATTTTAGGCTCAAAGGCATCTTCTCTAAAGCCTTCTCCATTTTGGATTTCACCGATGCCCTGGTACTTGCTGTAGATGGAAGTTCTAGACTTCTGGGTGGTGAGGATGTAGATGCTTCAGACATGTTTGAAAGTGGACTCCGGAAACCTACAAGGAAAAGAAACCATTAGAATGCATTAATAAATAAATAATCTGGGGTCCGGAGATCTTACCACAGAGGTGTTTGCTTCCCCTGAAAAGTTAGTTTTGTTTAAAAGCTCTGGAAAGCACACATACATATTATGAACTTAGGAATTTGATTGACCATCTAGGTCTGAGAATTTTATCACATTTGGTAAGAAAGACATGGAATGGATGATGGTAGGAGACCCAGAGCCCGAAGAAGTAACCGTTGGTAAATATGTGCAAAAAGGCAAACTCTCATACCCACGTGGGCGCCACGTGGGTGGGTAACAAATAGGAGTTATGGCGATGACGGTGGAGCAAACTATCTGAATGCATGAAAAGTGAAGGCCACTTGGAGAGATTTAAATGCACACATGAGACATAAATGAGGGCTAGGCTGGTTTTACGGAGGGGAGAGAAAACTACTCGTTTGAAATTGGCCAAGAGCCAAGTTTCAAACAGGTGGTATTATACTCAGAATGAGCTTATGAGTGAAAAACCAGTGACATGGGAAACACAGCAAGCTCGCTAAGCTACCTTGTAGGATACAAAAAAGATATACATCAGGGTTGGGGGATATATACATAGGGAATGGAGGGATATATAACAAATATACACTAAATTTATACTATATACATCGCAGAACAAACATCTACATGAAACCAGGCAAAACATGGAATATCTACAAATTTTTACACTATATACAAACTAAACTACACCTGCACAAAGGGAGGACAACCCTCTGGCAGAGCCGACCCACCAACGGGCGGCAAAACCAGAAAGGCACGAAAGATGAACAAAACAACCAAAAAAAAAGTCAAAGACAACAAAAATAGAAAGAAAATGACACCAGACAGAAGGAAAGCCAAAGGGAGAGGAGGCACTAACCTGAGAACATAGAAAGAGAGTAAAAGAAGCCCCCATGAAAGCTCTGCAAAAGCTACACCCGGAAAATGACCACAACCCGCCACGACAAAGCACTCACAATCACTTAGAAATGCTGGAAATGATTAGTACTGGATTAATGTTAAATCACTACAAATCGCTCTGAAATTGCTCTGATTGCTCAAATCATAGTAAATGTGAAAATGATAGGTAACTTCTATTTATACTCATGGTAAAAAGGAAGGCACCTTTCCATCCACAAGCTCTAAAAAGACAGGCCTCCGGACTCCGGGCCTGGGGATTCCCTGCGACGATATCACCCTAAGGAAAGAGAACATCACGACAGAGAATCCTGGAGTCTGGAGTCTAGCTCCCGACAAAGGATGAAAAACTCTGGGACTGGAGTCCTAGAGGCACAAGAAACCAATGAAACAAAGCACAACTGTGGGGAAGAAAACCTCAGAGAAAGAAAATAAAAAGAAGACAGAAAGACAAGGCAGGGACAGAAAGAAAAAAAAAGGGGGGGGGGACCCAACATTTTGCACATAAAATGTAGGGACAGGGATGTAGTGTATAATAAATGGTGACTATCTAGGTCAAATTCCTTAGCGCATTTAAGAACTACAGAATCTCTGGTTAACAAAACTAGAACAAGTCACCGCTTGAAGTATCTTATAGGCAAAGAGAAACATATCCGAGACAATCCAGCCACACAGGATCAATCCCATAGTCTTTTCATCAGTGGTGGAGTGTGTGCTTTGGAAGGAAATCAAGTCAATAACCTCTAGGAGGAGTAGAGAAGAGGCACTAATTACATTGAACCATAGAGTAATAAGATTTTCTCATTTCTCCCAGAGACCAGAGCTTCGTCCCACTTCTCTTTTTGTTGTTATTTTGTATGTTTCTAGGTGGGAGGGTGGTACTTCTTTCACCATTAAGTTTAAGCTTAGCTAATTTTAATGGCAATACTTCTTTCACCATTCCACCTATTTCATATTGAGTAGGGGATGAAACTCCGGACCCGGAAAGAATTCTTTAAAAGTTCAGACTTGGGTCAACGAACCAGTACAACTGATCTATCCTCAGTGTGTCCGATTACTTGTTTCTTATGTTTTTTGTGTTTCACTGATTGCTAGACCTCTGGAGATAAAACCCGATGGAGATTGCTCAAAACATACCACCAAACCTGTAAAACAACTCCGGAGACCAGACTAATTCCACTATGCTAAAGACAGATTCCTAAGTTCATGATGCTACAGACATCGTACTAGAGACCAGGGTTTATGCGAAGCATTCCAATCCTTACAAGAGAGAACAAAATGGTGGGACCCAAAAGGAAAATTAGAAATGAAAACAAAAACCACCAAAAGAGGATTGCCCCGGAGGGCAGCCAACAAGACTATTTAGAAGGCACTAGAAAAGAAATATTTACAAGCAAAGGGCTTTACATATAGTACAATTTTAGACAAACTTACCCTACTCAAAGTAGTGTTTGAAAAATTGTCCATTGACGGGCAATGTGATAGGTTCCCCGGTCATGGTGTTAAGGTGGTAAGTATTTTCCCTGTAGATTTTTGAGATTAGATATGGCCCGAGCTAGAGCTGCTGAAACTTGGTGTGCTTTCCTTTCTTCTCCCAGGCCTTATCCCACAACAGGACCAAGTCCAAAATCTGAAAAGCCTTGTATTGGGCTCTGCAATCAAACCATCATTTTACCATTGCTTGATGACACATGAAATGTTCAAGGGTTGTGTCTCGCTGTTCTTCCATTCGCACCAGATTTAGGAGCCGAACCTCCATAATGTTGTCCCTGTTGCTGAATTCCTGAATAAACTGCAAAACTGGGATCTGTAAGTTAATTGGGAACACAAGGTTCTGGCCATAAACCAGATGGAATGGGGATGTTCCTAGGGTGGCCTTGATTTGAATGCGATCTATCCAAAGGGTGAATTTAAACTTTTGATACCAATCTCGGGGATTCTGTTCTAGCAGGTGTTTGATCACTTCAAGTAGATTTTTATTCGTAGATTCAGCAACGCCATTCCCCTGGGGGTAATAGTTGTTTGAAAACTTTAGAGTGATCTTTTGATTGTAGGTCAACTTGAGTAATTGCACCAAATAAAATGACAGACCATTGTCACATACCAAAGCAAAGGGCATTCCAAACCTTGTGACGATGTTTTCTTCCAGGAACTTGATAACTACGTCTGTCGTGTTATTATTGCACGGTATAGCCTTGGACCACCGGGTGCAATAATCAGTAGCAGTAAGAATATATCAGTGGTTGGTAGACAAGTTGGGTTTGATTTCCCTGATGAAGTCAAATGCCCACTGGGCGAAGGGACTAGCCTCGAAGACTGGTTGCAAAGGCATAGCTGGGTTACGCTCACGATGCTCTGCGATTTGGCAAGTGTGGCATTTCCTGACATGAGTGTAAACATCTTTAAATATACATGCCCAATAGTATCTAGCCTGAAGGATCTGATGGGCAGTGGCATCGGCTGAGCCATGTCGGGTTCCAAACTGTCTATGAAATTCATCAATTATTTTCACAGCTTGGTCTCTGTCAATGCACCAGAGATACACTCCCTCATAGTTCCTGCAGTAAAGCGCGAAGTTTTTGATGATGAAGTGAGTGCTTTTCATTAGCAGGGCGCGACATTTTTTGGGAGGTAATCCCTCTGGGAATTTGTTATTTAGTAGCAAATATACCAGATTGGTATACCATAGGTCTCGAGTGATGGACTCCACTATGTAAGTTTGACATTCTATACGGGGAGTCTCTTCTGCCAGCGCTCGACTCAGTCCCTGGCTGTGGACTATCTTCATGGGTTGCATTTCTAAGTCATATGCCTGGAGGATGGCCATCCATTTCCCCTACCTTTCGCCCAACTCACTCTGCATTAGCAGTGACTTTACGGCCTGGTCCAGGATGATAGCATGCACCTTGCTCCGGAGAATGTAATACCAGAATTTGTTCACGGTGAGAACAAGAGAAAAGGCCTATTTTTCTAGTGATAAATACCAGACTTTGGCATTCTTAAAAGGGGAAATCATGAAAGCTATTGGTCATTCTTCCCATTCAACCTTTTGAGTCAACACTGCTATAGCGGAATGCGGTGAAGCAAAGGAATAAATGTAAAATGGAAGGGAGTAGTCTGGACTAGCTAGGACAGGTGCTTCCGTTATTATCTGTTTGATCTGGGCAAACGCCCGCTTTGCTTCAAGACTCCACTCAATCTTGGTATCCTTTTTTATCATCTCATTGAGTGGTTTAACTATTTTGGTGAATCCAGTGATGAACCGCTCGATGAAGTTGATCTTTCTGAAGAAAGATCTCATCTCTTTCCTACTGCCGGGCATTTGTAAGTTTAGAAATGCTTCAAATCTCTCAGGGTCAATAGATGTGCCCTTCTCGGAGATGATATGCCTGAGCAACTTCCCTTCAGTGACCCCGAATATGCACTTCTTGGGGTTGAGGGATATTCCATATTGGTGACATCTCTCACAGATCTGAGTGAGATGGGCAGAATGGTCACGCCTGTCCTGGGAAAAGATGGTTAAATCATCCATGTAGATGATTATGCACTGATTCACAAGGCCCTTGAACGTAATGTCCATGGCCTTTTGAAATGTGGCCCCTGCGTTAATCAAGCTAAAGGGCATTCTCCTATATGAAAACATTCCCCACTTGGTGGTAAACACTATTTTCTCTCTATCTTCATACTTAACCATGACCTGGTTATACCCAGAGTACCCATCCAAGAATGACATCATCTGGGATCAATTCACTTTTTGTAACACGTCATACAACAAAAGGAGAGGGTGATTATCTTTCTTGGAGGCTTTATTCAAGTTTTGGAAATCCACGCAAAGGCAAATTTCATCGTTCTTCTTCCTGATAGGGACTAGATTGGCAACCCATGTAGTGTGCCAGATTGGAAAGATTATCTAGGCTAACAACAATTTTTCTACCTCTTGATGAATTAGAGGCTCGATCAGCAGGTTGACCGGTCATTGCTTTTGTCGAAAAGGCTTAGCATCAGGTTTTAGGGGAACAGTATGAGTCATAATGTATGTGTCATATGTTTTCAAATCTTCATACCCGCATGCAATTGCATCTATGTATTCTCGGAGAACCGCGAGAATCTTCTCCTTCTCCTCAGGGGAGCAGGATGTGCCAATGTGGATCATCTTTTCTTCACTGGGCTGGCCGATGTTTATTCTTTCAAACTTTCCTCCCTCAGAGGAAGATGAAATATTTTCATGGGCCCGAGGGTCCGAGTCGAAGATTTGTTCAAGCGCAACCATCCCCTTTGGGATGGTATTAGTGGGTAGGTCCATGATCCCATCGTCTTCATCACCCTGCCCAGTATCGTCATAGTCTCGTTCCTCCACTATCTGGTCTTCAAAGACACCATAATTGGCCATGAAGGCTAGGATATGTTGATCATCTTCAAAAACCTGAAAGTGGGTGACATTATCTGGAATGGACATGGTGGGGACCATCTCAACTAAAAATCTCCAGAGTTGCGAGCCGGCCATTGGCTCAAGTGTGCTAGCAGAAACAAAAGGGGAATCCGGGACATAGTTCTGTTGGTGGGGAATTAGGTCAATGCCAAAGGCATCAAAATATTCAATAAGGCTCCAGGCCTGATTGCGGTAGGTGGCTAGTCTCTTATTGTGACATGTATATTGACTCTGAACCTGTTTGACAATCAATTCTGAATCACCCAGAGCCCGGAGGTGGGTGACACCTTTCCTTAACGCAAATAAGAGTCCAAGGACCAAAGCTTCATAGTCTATAACATTGTTTGTGCAGCTTAACTACAGTCTATAGGATGTGAGGAAGGATTTCTCTCACAGGTTGATTAATTCTACCCCGGCCCTATAGCCTTGTTTGGATCGGGACCCGTCGAACTTGAGGGTCCACAAATCATTATTCACATTCTGGGGCTGGGGAGCAAGAGTAGCTTTTGGATTTATTTTGGGAGACTTGGGAGGAGCTTCCTCCCAAACTGTTGGCGTGTAGGTAGGGTTTACCTCTGGAGGAGTTTGGATTTGGGATTCCCGGGGAGATGGCACCAAAGGAGTGCATCTCATAGGATCACTAGGCTCTGGGGAATCAGCTATACATTCTCTATTTTGGAAGGCATCAATGTGCCAAGTGGTGACCGAAAGGAAGGGCCCAAACTCAAGTTCTAAATGTTTTTGATAGTGTACACGGCTCCAAGTGCCAGACAGGAGTGTGGTAGGAGTCACCGTGGCACATTGAGAGTCAACCTCAACTCTCATCTTTTCTTCTAGGTCCTGGGTTCTCTGCAGCACTATGGGATCCTCCCCGGGGGTGAAATTGAATGTTAAGATTTCAAAGGGTCGGTACACCCTGGGAGAAGTCTCAGAGAAGAAGACCTCACTGACCCTCCCAACCTTGGTAAGGGCCTGTTTCATCTGGGGTTCACTTTCAACTTGGATCTTGTTTGATTCTCCTTCCCAGGGGAGCCATAAGTGGGAGAAGTCAGTCAAAAAGTATCCGTTCAAGGACGTAGACCAATGCCAACTTAGTTACATCCCATAAGTCTCTGGGATGTCAACCACTTGGACGTCGATTATGCTGGCTATCTTGGGGTCCTAGATAAGCTGTACCTGGACATTCTTCAATTCTCCTACAATTTTTATGGTAGTCTTATCTAGTTGGATCACTACACTATTAGATGGGGTGGGATGGAATCCAAGCTTCTGGCATATGGATAAGGGCATGATGTTACTTGAAGCTCTAAAGTCTACTAAGCAACTATGTATGTTTTTGCCTTGGATATTTAGGCCTAGTAGAAAGGGAGGATCTTCATTGTTTCCCTAGAAGATAGCTGCGTTGTCGTCTTTGAATGAGACAGTCTTGGGTGGGTGATTGACAACTTTCAGGTTTCCCAAGAGCTTCAAAAGAGACTTCTTCTACTCGGGATAGTTTAGCAAAATCTCCATCAAGGTCATGGAGGTGGTGGTCTGTTCTAACGCCTTTGTAATGTCGAATCTTCCACCCAGGAATTGGTGACTGCCCTCGGCTAGGTCTTTCACTTGGTTAGAACTAGAACCCTTTAGAGGATCGGGTCAGTCAGTTGCGTTATCTCGGAGAGGAGTGTCCTTGATAGGGGCGTAGGCATGTAAGCTAGTCCTTTACCAACCTACCTCTAAGTACTGTATGGAACCCATGGGTTGGTGAAGGCATTGGCCTCAAAGGATGGGATAGATTCATCAAAGAATCCATGCAGTTTGGATTCTTATTCATCTTCTTTGGAAGTTCCGAAGAATATGGTCTCACAGGTGAAGGCACTGTGGGTTGATTCCTGCATAGGAGGCTCTGGGGGAGTAGCATCATGGGACTGTTGTCTGTCTAGCTGGGAGATCATGATAACCTTTATCAACGTGAAATAATTCACCTCATTGTGTGAGCCTATGTCATGCAATCTACACCAATTAGTCATGGGATGGAAGTCTGTGATTGGTGTGAAATGTGATGGTCTAACACCATTTTGGTTGGCATTTTGGTTCAGAGGTGGACCTCCGGTGTTTGTGTTATTATTCCATTGTTGTTGATTAGGTCGAGGCCTATTGTTGAATTTTCTTCTTTGGCATTGATGTTTCGTTGGCCGGAGAAGATATTTCCCCTCTAGGAATTAGAATTATGGGGTGCGTAGGACCCCGCCTTTAGTTGACCCATGTCCACAGTCAAGGTAGACAACATTCACCAGAGGGACTCAACCTCAGTGGTCAGCTGAGTATTGGTGTGACAGTGTGACGGTTGTTTTTTTTTGGTTTTCTGGGAAGGCACTAGTATTAGCCGGAGTCGAGGGCGGTAATCCTCCAGTCACAGATGAATGAAAGAAGGGCACTCTAGACACTTGTGTTTGAGGCTTTTGTGCCTGCTGTGGTTGATTCCATGGGAAAGATTCCAGAATGAGTATTTCCTGATTTTGCATTGGATACACGTATCGGGTCTGCTGGTCTATCAGCGGTGGTGGGGGATTCATTGCCATTGAGGGAGCACCCATTTCCAGATTGGGGTTATATCCCCCGGCGTATGTTGTTCCACCGGGGATCATGTTGAAGGGTGTGCTCTGTCCAATCCCACCTGGGGATTTGTTAAGACCACGGGATAATTCTAAGGCTAGGTTGTAAACCTTCACCAAAGTGTTTCGGTCACCCACAGCAGTTGTTCTCCAAAGGAGAGTGGCAACGAAGGGGTCCATTGCGTTAAGGTAAGTCTGTATGGTCACTTCTGGGGATGGAATGAAAGGGCCCATGCACTACTTCAAGGTGTGGTAGAACCGATGGTTGAATGCTATGAGAGGTTCATTGGGTTCCTTTCTAATAGAGATGAACTAGCTATGAGACCAGGCTGGGTCCACATGTATGTGAAAGGCAGCCAAGAAGGCGTCTTCCATGTCCTGCCAACTGTTAACAAAGTTGGCAGGAAGGTTAAGGTACCAGTTTAACTTGCCTTGCCCTAAAGACAAGGGAAACATCTAAGTCACAACATCTTCATGTAGGATCCGATGTCAGTTCATGGCATTCTTATATGCCTGTAAATGCTCTTTTGCGGTTCGTGAGCCTAAGTGCTCATATCCTGGGAAAATCTTCTCCGGGTGCGAGGGTAAGTCATTGATTGCACCTGGAAAAGTTCCCATTGGAGACCCTGTGTTACTGAAATATGCAGCCATTGGGGGAACTAAATTTTGGGTAGTTTGAGCACTGGTCCCCAAGATTGTCTGAGAAGTTTGGGTATTCTGAAGTATGCTAGACCCCTAGACAATAGTGGCCGGTGTGGTTTTCAGAGTCCATTTCTTTTGAGCAGGAGGCTCGAGTTCAACAAACCTCCCGGGGTTTGGGGCAGACCTAAGGATTCTTTCAAATTTCATTGGGGAGAAAGACCCAATCCCACTGAAGGCTTGACTCCTAAAACTATAGCTCAGGGAACCCTTGGGAGGTGTAAAGTTGAAATCTCGAGAGTGGGATGAGTTCATGCCCTCCTTCTAGCGCTAGTTTCTGTTGACGGGGTTTTGCTAACCAGTTCTGCCAACAGTCATAAGTTGTCACCAGGTACCGGGGGTATCGGTCAACTCCCCTTGCAAAGGCTATCTGGGGAAGTTAGATTACCCAGGCCTCCAAGAACCTAGGTGTTAGGTCATGACGATGCGGGGCTCGGTTGGGATAGGTGACTATTTTCGAGGGGGATAGCCAGTTTCTTCAACTCATTCTCTCCGGAGATTCAGTAAGGTGAGGTTTCTCCAAGCATTCTACACTTAGAAAATAAAATGAAAAAGATTTCATAGGGTTAGAAGTACTTCATCTATCTATAGTTATGTTTAAACGTTCACAATATCAATAATGCTCTGATATACTACACTAAATACTAAAGAAATACACAACCATCAATTAGTATTTTATCAGTAGCAAGAGAAAGGACTTCGTTAAGCTACTTGAAATGTCAGAGCAGAAGCCATAAGGAACATGAAACATAAAATACCATTAACTCAGAAGTTTGAATGCCAACAACATCATTGCAAATAATTCTCCCTTCTTCATTAATATTTCTTCCAGCAAGCACTGGTGCGTGATACAATGGTGGCTCCAGGGGAGCGTCTAACTATTGGAAAGTGAAACAATGGAGCATTGAGCTCTGCAATTGAAATGAGAAATTGCTTTTCTATTACTTTGGACAGAAAAATCATCAATTTCACCGACCCTTGAAAATGGGTCGGACTTACTATTTATACACATCTTCATCTAACCCTAACCCTAACCCTATTTTACATCATGTTACAATAAAATACAATATCCAAGGGCTGGTACTACCTGCACCACCCTACAAAAGACCTTCAGATAGAATAGGCCTTACATGAAGAATGAGACAAGAATATACAGTGGAAGAATCAGCCTTGAGAAGAGAGCCATGAAAGAGAAAGAAGAAATAAGATCCCTAGGGATTCGAGGCTACATGCCTCATAAATGGGTAATGCGGAACCCTATCTCCAATGTGCCAGGTGTACCTCTGAAGTGGCACCTCAAGAAGACCATCTGTCAAAAAACCAACTGTTGATCTGAATTTCCTTGATGTAGCCAACTACCTTTTGACAACCTTTATTAATCACTTCTGAAAGTGACCGGTCGGCCTCGGGGACCGGGACACGGATCACTTGAAAGAATACAAAATTTGGGGATCCGGGACTCTAGGATCTGAGAACTTACATTCCAAAAGAATAAAGAATAAAAAATGTTTGAATTTTCTCTAGCCTCTGAAGAAAATTTATTGTTGCTTGTTGTCATTGAATGTTTGGAGAAGGCAGGAGATCCCATCCTCATCAATTTCTCTAAGGCAGGACTGCCGGTACTTAGCTGCCTCAATTTGTTCTCCCAGATCCAGAACATTATCTTTGAACTCATCAGCCATTTTTTTTGCATCATGACCACTAAGGATCATGTGATTTAGCCTTGTCATTTGGGTCCCATCTAGTCCCTCTGGGGATTGGTATTTGGATTCTATTAATTCATCAAATTTTCCCAGGACGTATTCCTTCGGAGTGCATGTATCGGTGCTGAATGGGTCAACTCCAGAGACCTTTGCTACAAATGCCTTGTACATATTTGCAGAATATTGCACTGTGTTGACTTTGTCATGCAGAGCCCCTACCAGTTGCTTGAGTACCTCCAATGTGAGGTTAAGTCTGGAGTGTTGGGTCCTCATGAAGTCAAATGATTCTTCTCCCAGAATCTTAGATTCGGAGACCATCTCTTCCCCAAGGTTGAGGAGCTCTTCCAGCTCTACCTTCCAAGCCTCATAGTTTTCCATGTCACCCTCCCATATATTAAGAATAGTTTTTTCCTGATGCAAAACATGTCGTGCCACATACAAATCTGGGAAGGTAGACACTAAGAAACATCGGGTGTTTCCTATTTGTAGAGCGACCCACTCATCGTTCGCTTGGGCCTTCTTCCTCATTTCTCGCAGGGAGTCAATGTCGCTTTATGGTAATGATGCAACGGATGTGGAGGCCTCTGAAGGAATGGCACTAATGGGCCGGGCTAGCTTAGTAAGCAACCCCATGAGGTTTGCTGTATTTTCTTTTTCTGCTTTGAGCCTTTGGGCCTCTTTTTCATATCTGACCTCTACCGCCCTAGCTGCTTCTTTTAATAGGCTTACTTCACCCTATTTACCTCTCTTTCCCAGTGATATCTCTATAATATCATAATCTCTAGCCTTTTCCATTGCCGCATCAGTGTCTAGGGGAGGTGTTACAACAACGTTAACTATTTCTCCTCCTAGCCCGATTTGAAGAGTGTGAACCATCTGGGATTTCTTAGCCTTTGGTGGCTCCTGGACCTGGGCCATCATCTCAGCTAGAGAGAGGTGAGATCTTTGGGTGGACGGAGCCTTTCTCTTCTTTCTCTCTACTAACCACTAAGGTAGTAGGGGTGGCTTGTTTGCTAGAGTCTATTCTTTAGGTTCTTCCCCGGTGCCCTGTTGCTGTTCCTCCTCAGTGGTGTGGGTCTCTTTCGCCCCTTTTTCTTTATCTTGGGCCTCATCAGGAATATTTCCCCTGGTGATGTTTGTCTCTTTTGCCTTGTCCTCTGTATCTCTAGCTTTGTCTGGACCTTCATCAACTGTCCGAGGGGTTTCCTCCTCTTATTGTTCTTGCATTTTGGCCTCTGTCGCTAGAATTTCTTCTTCTTCTGATACATCTTTCAGAGACAAGGGAGGTACCAGGCCAAGATTTAGCATTTGTGCCATGGTTATTACCTGCCCAAAAGTTGCCCCAGGGAGTGGCACTTGGAACGTGGCAGCTAAGGTTACGGTTGCTCCTATAGGTTTGGTTCCCTCAGCAGGTGCTGCTTGTTCAATCTATTTTAGCTGGTCCACCGCCATATCTTGCATCTCTAGAGCTTCAGAGATGATTTCCTGCTCTATTTTCTTTTTAGGTTCCATTTTCTCCTGCTCCTGCACAGTTATCTGTTCCTCTAACTTCTTTTCAGGTTCCATTTTCTCCTGCTCGATGCCCCCCTGTAAGTTACCAAACTCGTTGGTCACAAAAACATCATCAAACTCATCCTACGGAGGAGGGTTGGTTGGGACATCGATGGGTTTTTCATCCTTCTCTAGCACTGGGGAGTCAGAAGAAAGGATTTCAACTTGTGGAGCCTGGGGCATCTCTAGCTCTAGTTCTTTCTTAGGCTTAGGGTCAAGTCTCCTCCTTCTCCAAGTAATCAAGGGTGGGCCCGCATCCCTTAATACTGCTTGTTCCACTGGATCCACCCCTGTTGCCTTAACCATTAAGGCTACCAGTGAAGGGGAGGATGGAGGATGAATAGGTTTGACCATGAGCACCAGGGTAGCCAACCGTGTGATTAGGTTCTCTCTCATTTGCTGGGAGGCTACTATCGATTGCCTTATTTGTTGGGGACTTCTTGCAGAGGAGGAGTTGTATCTATCCCTTTTCCTTTGTCCGCTCCCTGTGAAGAAGTCCTAGCCCCCAGGGTTTCTTTTGGTGCTAGCTGGGCTGCTCTGCGGACACTCCCAGGGCACACCTTCTTAAAGTAAGCATGGCTGCGCTCGACTACCTCCCGGGTGAAGTCCTCAATGGTGGACCCTTCCTTTGCATCCCAATTTATTAGTTGGAGATCCAATGTATCGATCGCCTTTGCTTTGTACTGGGGATCTATTATGGAGCCGACGTCTGAGAAGTCCTTCAAAAACCTCCAGAGCTTCAATCTTTCCATCATGCCCGTGGTCATCCTGACATAGTGCCAGCTCTGGACTTCCACGTCATCCTGGAAAACTTCCCAAAAGTCCTCCATGTGGTATTGATGGGGCTCTGAAGCGCAGGGAAGTCCCACTGCAATCTTGTCGTGCGGATCAAACTGCTTCCGCGCCAAGTAGAATTTCGCCAAGTTGTATATTTTCAGTTCATTGTCTACTTCTTTGGTGGCAACCAGGCTGCATGAATAATTCCCACACATGATTGGGAATGGAATTTTGGTTACCTTCTTTAGGTCATAGAAGGCATGCAGCTCCATTATCTGCCTGCAGAATTCTAGGAGGACAATCTTGTCCCCGCAGTGTTTGGGTAACAAGTAGGGTTTCCTGGAGAAGCCAATCACCCTTATATATGTATGTTGCTGGTATTGAATATAATAATGTCCATAACTCAGGACCAAATTCATCGCCTCCATGGACAGGTGGTATCCTGCATCCCGGGTGGGTGTAAGCAGGTGGTAGTAAATGAATGCATCGTTTACTCTGTAGAAACTATGGAAACTAGCTTCCCATTGAATATGTGGGAAGTAGTCCCACAGGGCCTTTTGATCCAAGCCAAGTGCGAGTACACCATTTGTAAGTAGCCCATGGGCATGGGGCCTCTACTGTGCCAGGGCCCAGAAGACATAAGAAGTCATGTAAAATTTCTTCTTCTTGGCCAGTTGGAGGAACTGGGAGTCGACGTGGTTTGAAATTATGGCCGCCCAATTGAAAAACTCCCCGGTAGTACTTATGTCGAGCAAGAAGTAGTACATCCACCAAGAGAATTCTCGGGCATGCTATTGTCCAAAGACCTAGCATAGTTCTATTATCCCCATCTGGATGCTCTCTTTGAATTCAGATCTGGGGATCTCTAGCCTCATCCTATTGGGGTCCCTCTTCAGGACTTTGAGCTAATTGTTGTTCATATATATGTGGGCCACTTCTTCCAATTGCTTGAATTGGGCCAAGGCATCAGACCGGGTGACCATGGTTGGCTTGGTGAATTGAGGGATTCCCAAGCCCCTCTGGAAGGTATCAGGGTTGAGAGACACTAGAGGTGTGGGGTACCCTGTTGGCTCTGGCGGTGTGAGCATAACAGTCTAAATAAATGGGTTGTAAAGAGCCGAGAGCGTGAGAATAAGCTCTGGTGACTGCACCAAGCACAAGAAGCATGGTGCTTTTAGGATCCTGGAGTTTCTAATTTTGATGGCCAAAAGATCTCTAGCCTATCGTTGAATGTACATCACTTTGACCAAGGCCTGCATTTCTGGCCATGTTCCGACACTAGTGTCGATAAAAAGCTGCACCTTGGACTCAATCTTTGAGCTCACGATGACTCTGTCCTTAACGTATTTTAGGCTCAAAGGCATCTTCTCCAAAGCCTTTTCCATTTTGGATTTCACTAACGCCCTGGTACTTGCTATAGATGGAATTTCCTAACTTCCAAGTGGTGAGGATGCAGATGCTTCAGACATGTTTGAAAGTGGACTCCGAAAACTTGCAAGGCAAAGCGACCATCAGAACGCATTAATAAATAAATAATCTAGGGTCTGAGAATTTTATCACATTTGGTAAGAAGGACATCGGATGGATGATGGAAGGAGACCTGGAGCCCAGAGAAGTAACCATTGGTAAAGATGTGCAAAAAGGCAAACTGTCAGACCCATGTGGTCGTCATGTGGGTGGGTAATAAATAGGAGTTATGGTGATGACAGCGGAGCCAACTGTCTGAATGCATGAAAAGTGAAGGCCACTTGGATAGATTTAAATGCGTGCATGGGACATAAATGAGGGCCAGGCTAGTTTTATGAAGGAGAGAGAAAATTGCCCATTTGAAACCGGTCGAGAGCAGAGTTTCAAACAGGTGGTATTCTGCTCAGAACGAGCTTACGGGCAAAAAACTAGTGACACAGGCAACATGATGAGCTCACTAAGCTACTCGATAGGATACACAAAAGATATACATTAGGGTTGAGAGATATATACATGGGGAATGGAGGGATATACAATAAATATATACTAAATTTACACATATATACATCGCAGAACAAACATCTACATGAAACCAGGCAAAACATGGAATATCTACAACTTTTTAGACTATATACAGACTAAAATACACCTACACAGAGGGCGGACAACCCTCTGGCAGAGCTAACCCACCAATGGGCGACAAAACCAGAAAGACACGAAAGATGAACAAAACAACAAAAAAAAAGGCAAAGACAACAAAAACAGAAAGAAAACGACACCAGACAGAAGGAAAGCCGAAGGGAGAAGAGGAACCAACCTGAGAACGTAGAAAGAGAGGAAAAGAAGCCCCCATGGAAGCTCTGCAACAACTACACCCATGAAATGACCACAACCCGCCACAACAAAGCACTCACAATCGCTCAAAAATGCTGGAAATATTTAGTACTGGATTAATGTTAAATCACTACAAATCGCTCTGATTGCTCTGATTTCTCAAATTGCAGTAAATGTGAAAATGACAGGTAACTTCTATTTATACCCACGGTAAAAATTAAGGCACCTTTCCATCCGCAAGCTCCGAAAAGACATTCCTTTGGACTCTGGGCCAGGGGATTCCCTGCGACAATATCACCCTAAGGAAAGAGAACATCGCGGCAGAGAATCCTAGAGTCCAGAGTTCGGCTCCCGACAAAGGATGACAAACTTCTGACCTGGGGTCTCG
>MU224676.1:3156549-3167281 GCA_018584345.1 Thuja plicata | reverse complement strand
TATATATATATATATATATTTCAATGAAATATTACCAACTAATCTAAGTCCTCTTAGGTTACCTAATGCTACTACTCAAGAAACATAATCTAATCTATGCATTTAAACATTAAGGCATTGATTAATTAATATAATCTTAGTAAATCATTTCTTTACTTTTAACATTAAGTTCCAAGAATAATCCTACAATCATTCCCAACATATTTACATGCATTATGTGAGTTATCCACTACTTAAACTTATGCCATTAATTACACTATTCATTAAGCATTCAGGTGAGAGATAAACATTCAATAGGTAAGCAATACCCTAAATACTTTATTATTCCATACACATTTGATATACATAGTAAACATAATCCAATATTTAATTCTATATCTACCTTAATCATTGATTCATCAATTCATAATAGTTTTCTACAACTTTACATCAAGAGATATCACAATCATTCATAAATACATTATTTCATACTAAGTCTAAGATCATTTCTTGGATACCAAAAAGTAATAAAAGATACGTGAATAAATACCCTTAACCATTATCTTTTCATGTTCATAACATACAATATTTTCCCTTTCATTTTACCTAGATCTACCCATTCCCTTATACATTGCTTGATTTAGATTGATATACATAATATCATCTGATATAATTATTCCCTTACAAGAGCTTACCATTATAAGAATGCGCATGCATAAGTACATCCTTTCATATATGATAAGAAGTCTTCAAAACTAAAAATCTGGAAAGGACAGGAGCCAAGAGCATCCATTTGACCACGAAAAGTACCTCAATATAATAAATATTAACCACCCAACCATGTGGATCCAAAAATATTCCAATCCCCCGTGCTAGGAGACAGAGACCAAGGTCCACGCAAGAAGGTAACAACTAGTATACCACTAAGGTTATGGTAGCCCTTTCCAAAACATAACACAATAGAAAAAACAAGAAGACCACAAGGACCAAAAATGACATAAATCACATTGGTAGAAACTCTAAGCATCATGCTAGGTGAGTTTCATTGCATAGCTCTCACCCCTTGGGTTTTCTTGGTAAGCCACTCTGGGCCCTGGCCCCCAAGTAGGCACATGCGGAACCGAACATCTCTCACAGAGATGAGAGTATTCAATTGTGCTATCGCAATAGCATCTTCTCCCACTCCCATCTGTATCCTATACTAGCACTACTAGCATGGGCAAGGCTTAACTTAGGTAATGTGTAGTACCCCTTCCCATAATTTTATTAATGTTTTTACTGGATTAAACAACTCACCAGTGGGTTATCCTGGTACTAGCCACTTAGGACCCTAGCCCCTCACTGTGAGCCACTCACATAGTGTTCTTAGGTTCCCTACCTCTAACAAACATCATCAATGTACATAAAGATAAGTACCATAGGTACACAAGTGTTTACAACATCAAACGATTGAGTTTAGGAAAGAAATACTTGTCCTGAATCCTTTGGACACAATCAAGTACACAGATAGATAAAACACATCCTCATTGCATCAAATGCATCAAAAGGTATTCTCAACAACATAATAAGATCATGAAACTCATAAAAACATAAATAATAACATCATAGTAACCTAGGATTAGGTTTAGGGGATCACTGATTGACCCTAGTCCACCAGACAGTCCTAAACCTTAATCTGACTTTCAAGATGGTAAATAACACATAAGAAGACATCAAAATGTACCAAACATTAAAAATTCCACAAAGCCATATAACCAGGGCCTTTTGGTACCAAATCAATCCACAAAACATCATAACAAGATCATGTTGTAGAAAACATGTTGATTCCTTAAATTTAGCGGTCTGAAATTCCCTAAAGCCTTCAAAATCTAGAATCTTTATTTAAACTCCTAGGAGGCTGAAACCACTCTCAAACATCCTAGAAGGTATTACAAAAAATGTAAGTTAAAGTATAAGGAATTAAGAGTAAGTATCTTATACTTAAATGATACATTTTATGTTTCATCCTTAGCTTGAAATTGGACTCAGACCAACAGACTGACCTAGCTCTTATGCATCCAAAATGATTCAAAATGTATAAGGAGGAACCAAAATGAACCATGAATTACATTAAAGCCATATTACATGAAATCATAAATAATTTATTCCAAAAACAAACCTTAAACCCTTCTGGAAACCCTAAAAATTAGCCTGCAAAGGTTCTACGCAGGTGGGGTTTGATGCTGCGTAGATGAGGCCTCAAGCTACGTAGATAGGGGCTCAAGCTATGTAGATGGTCAAGCCCCATGCACTTGGCCCTTCATCCTACATAGGTGGTCATGCAACCTACATAGATGGAGCCCAGACCTGCGCAGATGGTAAAGGACTATGTATTCTAGAGGTAGCAACTTGCAGATTGGCCCTTTAGGTAAAACTGGGTATGATGGAGGTCTGGGAAGAAAAATCAGAGGGATACTTAGTTGATATCCCTTTTTTATCCTTCAAAGGAAACCCTCAAAACCATTCTACCTTCAAGGTAAGTCTTTCTTAATCTTTCCAATGGATACAAGGTAAAGTAGGATAACATCAATGACATATTATTCTAACAAGGGAGAAAGTCTACTACAACTCATAAGCATCAGAGGATGAAGGCTCTAGGTATAAGACATCACATTTAAAACAAAAAATAATAAAGAAGGATAGATGAACTAAGCATACACTCTCATTATCTATCATTAAGATACTCATCAACCACTCAATTATGCAAGAAAGTAATATAGCAATACAACCATTAAAGGTTTCCTATGATCAAATAAAACAATAACAAACAATAAAGAGCACACATCAAACACAAAATTCATATGAAAAGGATTCTCTTCCAGGGTCGAGCCTACCTAGATTCCTATGGAGAACCTTTGGAAGAATATCCAAGCCCACTCTAGACAATTCCAAATTTCCTCAAGCTCTTCAATTCTCAGAGATTCCTTCTGAATGCCACCACCAACTTTCTGAATAATTTATGGATGAGCATTTCTTTATGGAAATTCTTATTTTCTTCCCACCCCCTACTCTATAATCCTCCCTTCATAAATATGGTGTGGGAGTGGTTTCACGGGAAAAATCAATCGATGCAACCATCTACAACCATATATTGGTTATTAGTTGAAGCCTTATTAGTTCTTAGATAATTTTAATATACAGATTGTTCCCGTAAGTTTTTTAATATTCCTTACCACCTTTATTTAATTTTTCATTTTAAGGAAGATTTAGTTAATTTATCTTATCATAATATCTATATTGATGCAGTGCACTACAGTCAACCATTAAACTAAGGTCTACAATCACTCCAATCCACACAACAATGGATTCTAGAATCCAAACTAGATCCTTTACCCACACTTGGGTACACTCAATTGATGAGCCCTATAAGGTACTATCCCTTATAACTCCAAACCACCTTTTTCAAAGAGTGGAGAAAAAATTCCAAGACCCTATCCAACCAGGATCCACAACCAATTTGAATCCCCTAAGCCCACAACACAGATTTCTCTCTTTAGGCCTACAATCCTTGTAGCCCTTCTAAACCTGATCCATGCCTTTAACTTCCTAAAACCCTTAAGGACCTAGATAAAAAATCACATATTTGGACACCCATTTGGAGTCCCCTAAAGATCCCAAAAGCATTCAGGTTGATCCTGATCCAGCACCCCCAAATCCTCACTAAGTCCACAGGCCTAATTGTTCAAGTTAGACTAGGTTCCTAATGGAAAATGATTAGGATGGGTTCCCAAGACTCCCAAACCTCTTGGAAATCCTTTTCACACCTTATTCCATCAAATTAAATACTTCATTGGGTTCTTTGGGTCTTCTATAACGCATATCCCCACTTTGTTATCACTTTCCTAGTCAAGCACATAGAGATTCTTGACCTAGGGATGACTTGAAAAATTTCCAAACCTCCTCTCCAGACCTCTAGCCTCTATAATAATTGAAAAAATACTCCTAACTTTCATTCCCCTCAGTTTCATGAAGATCCACTGGTGGAATTGCAAGTTAGGCTCTCATTTCTCCAAGTCCCTAGAAATCAGGGTTGTTCAGGGTCACCCGAACCAAAATGAAGATAAATTTTTATTGGCACCTGCAAACAAATTAAAACCAAAATAATTCACTCCTCAATACAATATAATTAATAGAAAAATAACTGTACAATCATTCCCAGACCGTACGAAATCATACAATCCACTGGTATTGCTCAGAATTCCATAAATTCAAGGTTTTTCATTTCAAAAACTTCAAGCCTCCAATTACACTCAGATCTAACCTTTTGTTTGATATTTTTCTATGGATTTTGAATCCCTCCTAATGATTAGAACCACCTGATTAGGTGTTCTCAACCAATTTTCATATTTTGAGCAACTTTCCAAAGTTGTCGAGCAACTTTTGAAAAGTTGTCAAGCAACTTTTGAAAGTTGCATGGCAACTTTTTCAATTTTTGATCCTAGGCTCTAACTAGACCCAACCAAGGTCTAAATGGATCTAACCCATCCATTCTAGTCCTAAAATACCAAAACAAACCAAAAATCAACAAATCTAAGCATACTTGACCATTTGGTCCAATTGAGCCACTTGGTTTATAAATTCACCTAAGTGCCAATTGACCTCACACTTGGTCTTTATTACATCTTAGGACCCCAAATGGATCCTATCTCCTTGGCTAACCATCCTATCACCTATGCCACCATTGAAGTGTCTTGGAGTGCCTTGGTGCCCTATACCATACTCCCTAGGCCAATAAGACTCAAGTCTCTTGAGTTGGTAGGGTGGAGACCTGGTATCCCAACTTCTGGATTTCTACTTCAGTCAGCCAACTAGCATCCTCCACTAGTTTATTCCTCCAATTGATGAGATATTCCAAGTATACCTGCCTCTTGGTCTTCTTTCCTTCCCTCTTATCTAGAATACATTCAATCTCAGATGCTTGGGTTTGAGGAAGGGCCTTGATGGTCTCATGATCATCTTTGGATATTGTTTCTTCATTGGTATTCACCACTTCAGGTCCCTTGTAGACATAAAAATCAGATATGTTAAAGGTGTTTGAGAGCCCAATATCTAGAGGCAACTCAACCTTGTAAGCATTCTGACCACACTTCTACAAAATTTTGAAAGGACCTATCTTCCTCATCATGAGTTTACTATGTTTCCCTTTTGGTAGTCTCTCCTTCTTCAAATGGACCATCACCAGATCTCCTACTAAAAACTGGAGATCCCTCCTTCTACTGTCTGCAACCTCCTTGTATTTCTCTGTCACCTTCTCCAATCTACTCCTCACCTCCTTGTGGATATCTCTCATGACCTCTACAAAGTCATTTTCTTGAGCACTGGTCCTCTCCATGGAAGTAACCTCTCTCAACTCCACCACACCCCTTGGATGTGTGCCATACACAATCTGGAAAGGGCTCCATCCTGTGTTTCTATTCATAGAATCATTATAGGAAAAATTTGCCTGAGAAATAAATGAATCCCAAGTTGAGTCATGCTCCTTGGTTAGGTATCTTAATAGATTTCCAAGGGACCTATTTACCACCTCTATCTGACCATCTGATTGAGGATGGTAGGCAAATGAGAAGGCTAAGTCTATCCCAAGCTTCTTCCACAAGGTCCTCCAAAAGTGACCAAGAAACTTGGGGTCTCTATCTGAGACTATGGATAGAGGTAATCTATGGAGTCTTATGATCTCCTTGAAGAATATCCCTGCTATATGTGAGGCATTACGGCTCGCATTGCAAGGCAAGAAGTGAGCCATCTTAGAGAACCTGTCCACCACCACACACACACTATCACATCCCTGTCTGGTCCTAGGAAGTCCTAACACAAATTCCAAACTGAAAAAATCCCAAGGCCTATTGGGAATGGGAAATGGAGTGTAAAGACCTGCATTGGAAGACCTGTCCTTTTCTCTTTGGCACACCATGCAAGCCTCCACAAGCTTCCTAACATCTGATGGCATTTTAGGCCAAATGTAGAATCTCCTTACCAACTCTAGTGTCTTTTCTAACACAAAATGGCCTTCCAGACCCCCATAGTTCTTCTCCTTCACAATATTCTCTCTAATTGATCCCCTAGGGATACACAATTGACTCCCTTGAAGAGTAGTCCCTCCTGCAGCATATAGTCAGAGAAAGTACTATGATACTACCCTGTCATGTCTTTACAAACTTGGTATGCTTCCTTGAAGTCTTCATCTTCTTCATACATGTCTTTGATGGAATGAAATCCCATATTCTCCAGCCTGACCTCTTGAATTGTCAAATTTCTCCTGCTAAGGGCATCAACAACCTTTTTTTCCACTCCCTTCTTATGCTTAATTGTGAATGTGTAGGATTGGAGATACTCCATCTACTTCACATGTCTACGATTCAGTTTCTCCTACCTATTCAAAAAATTCAAGGCATGTTTATCAGTGTAAACAACAAATTCCTTTAGCAACAAGTAGTGCCTCAACTTCCTTAAGGACTGAACCATCACATACATCTCCAAGCCATAGGTAGAGTACCTTTGCTTGGCCTCATTTATCTTCTCACTAAAGAAGGCTACAGGCTTTCCTTCTTGACTTAGAACCCCTCCAATGGCCCTACTATTGGCATCACACTCAATGGTGAAGACTTTGCCAAAATCTGGTACCACTAGGATAGGTTGTCCTGCCACCTTCCTCTTCAAAAACTCAAAAGCCCTGTCAGCTTCTTGAGTCAAAATAAAATGAAATTTCTTGCCCCCCTTTATGGTGTCTATCATTGGAGCACTTACATTTTTGAAACCTCTAATAAATTCCCTATAAAAGCTTGCGAGCCCATGAAAGATTTTGACCTCACTTGTTGTCTTTGGAGTGGGCCAATTTAGTATGGCATCCACCTTTGATGGATCCATCTTGAGGTTTCCTTTGGAGATAAAAAATCCTAAGAAGATCAACACCTCCTACAAAAGGACACACTTATCTAAGTTGATTCTCAACTTCTCCTCTAGTAATTTCTTCAAAACTTGTTCCACATGACCCAAGTGTTCTCCTTTGCTCTTACTATAGATGAGAATGACATCTAAGTAAACAACTACAAAGTGGTTGATAAATGGTTTGAGAACCTCATTCATGAGCCTCATGAATGTGCTTGGGGAATTTGAGAGACCAAAGGGCATCACCATCCACTCAAATAATCCTTCATTGGTCTTGAATGTTGTCTTCCACTCATCTCCTTCCCTCACCTTGATCTGGTTATAACAAATTTTCAAATCCATTTTGGTATAATACCTTGCCCCTCCTAGGGATCCATCAAGTCCTCCATTCTTGGCATTGCGAACTGGTACCTGATAGTGATCTTTTTGATAGCCTTGGAGTCAGTACATATTCTCCATGTACCTTCTTTCTTTGGGGCTAACAAGGCTGGCACTGCACCAGGACTGATACTCCTCCTTATGAACCCCTTACTCAAGAGTGCCTCAATCTGCCTGGCCAAATATTCATTCTTACTAGGTGTGAGCTTTTATACTACCTTGTTTGGGAGTGTGGAACCAGGTATGAAGTCAATATAGTGACTTACATCTCTAACAGGTGGAAGGGTCTCCTTTTTTCCATCAACATTCACACCCTTGTATCTCTCTAATAGCTCTCGCACTTCCTTGGGTCCCACTGTCCTCTCTAGTTCTTCCTTCTCTATTCTGCACACCTTTCTCTCCTCTCGAGGTCTCACCACAATGGCATAGCATGGAGTTTCCTTCCTCTTAATGGTCTTTTTTAACTCCTTCTCTCCTACCACTATCATGATGTTGGTTTGAGGAGTCTCCTTCCCCTCTTCTAGTAAGGGTCTCATGGTGATCTTTCTTCCACCTTTGGAGATCTCATACACATTTGTCTTCCCATCATGATGTGATTCCACATCATATTTCTAGGGCCTCCCTAATAATAGATGACATGCATCCATCTCAGTCACATCACACAAGATGCTATCATGATAGTCTCTTATCCTGAACTCCACATGAACCTGCTCATTTACCAAAGCTTGTTGTTCTTTGTTCAACCATGACACTTTGTATGGGTTAGGATGAGGTATCTTTTTTAATCCAAGTTTATCTACCATGGAAATAGAAGCTAGATTATCAGTTGATCCAGAATCTACTATGACTTTACAAACTTTACCTTTCACCTTGCATGTGGTCCTGAATAGTGTCTTCCTTTGGGCTGGTTCCTTGGATGGAGGATTCTTCAACAGGGTTCTATTGAACATGAGGAACTTCCCTTTCTTAGGATCTAAATTCCCTCTTTCTCCTTGCATAATTTGAACATCCTCCTCTTGGGCTAGGTGCACTCTCCTATCTCCTCCTTACTGATTGTTCCCCATTTTGTCAGGGCATCTAGAAGCTTGGTATCCTGTCTGATTGCAATTGAAACACCTTCCTATGAATACTCCTGGAGTTCTTCCTCCTGATCTCCCTCTACTATAACCTCTTCTTCCTCTATAGCCTCCCCTAGGGCTGGATTCACCCTCCTAGTTTTCTTGCTTTCTAGATTCCCCTTGGGACCTAGTGAAGGATCCTCTCCCATTGAATCTTCCTCTGGCTCCATTTTTGGCTCCTCTAGTTTTGTTTTGAGAGTCACCCTTCCTTCTTTTCCTATCCTCAATCTTTTGTGCCATTTGAAAACAAGAGTGCACTAATTTTGGATTGAACAATGTCAGTTCATCCTGAATAGTATACTTGAGTCCATTCAAGTATCTTTCCAACTTCTGATTCTCACTTTCCGTCACCTTAGCCCTTAGAGAGAGTTTATGAAACCTCTCTATGCATGCACCCACATCTAAATATTTTTGTCTAATACTTTGCAACTTCTTATGCACTATGACTTCATATTCCTTCGCTATGAATTGCCTCTAAATTTTAGACTTCATCCTCTTCCAAGTTTCTATGAGGTTCTTTCCTTCATCTACCCTCTCATTCTAAAGGTAGTTCCACCAACTAAGGGCAGGGCCCTTCATTTTAGACTTGGCCAATTTCACCTTATGGCCCTCTATCACTCTTTCACAATCAAAGTGATTGTCCAAGGCTTCTATCCAGTCCACACAATCCTCTGGATTAAGCTTGCCACAAAAGGTAGGTATGTCTACCTTGGTGTACCCTCTCCTCATCTTCTCAAGGACTTCTAGGAACACTCTCTGATCAGCGTCTATTATAGGCCTATTTCTCCAAGGTTCTTCACCATAATTCTCATCCTCTCCTTCAACTTCAGAGTCTTCTTGGGTTTCTCTACCCATCTTTCCTTTCATCTTTTCCATCTCCCTCTTTAGGGACCTATTCTCTTCTCTGATGGTCCTACTTTTAGTCATCTGTTCCTTGACCAACTTGGCCAACTCCACATTAGTGATTCTCAAGGGAATCTCTCTCTCCCCTTCTTCATTTTCATACATCTTTTCCTTTATCTGTAATCCAAACAAGACCTTGGTGGCTCTCATACCACTTGATGCAGTGCACTACAACCAACCACCAAACTAAGGTCTACAATCACTCCAATCCACACAAAAATGGATTCTAGGATCGAAATTAGATCCTTTACCCACACCTAGGTACACTCAATTGATGATCCCTATAAGGTACTACCCCTTATAACTCCTAACAAACTTTTGAAAAGAGTTGAGACAAACTTCCAAGACCCTATCCAACCAGGATCCACAACCAATTTTAATCCCCTAAACCCACAGCATAGATTTCTCTCTTTAGGCCTACAATCCTTGTAACCCTTCTAAACCTGATCTAGGACTTTAAATTCCTAAAAACCTTAAGGAAATAGGAAACAAATCACATATTTGGACACCCATTTGGATTCCCCTAAAGATCCCAAAATTTTTTAGGTTGATCCTAATCCAGCACCCCCAAATCCTCACTAAGTCCACAGGCCTAATTGATCAAGTTAGACTAGGTTCCTAATAGAAAATGATTAGGATGGGTTCCCAAGAATCCCAAACCTCTTGGAAATCCTTTTCACACCTTATTCCACCAAAATCAACACTTCATTGGGTTCTGTGGGTCTTCTACAACACCTGTCCCCACTTTGCTATCACTTTCCTAGTCAAGCACATAAAGATACTTGACCTAGGGCTGGCTTGAAAAATTTCCAAACCTCCTCTCTAAACCTCTAGCTTCTAGAATAACTGAAAACATACTCATAACTTTCATTCCCCTCAATTTCATGAGGATCCACTGGTGGAATTGCAAGTTAGGGTCCCATTTCTCCAAGTCCCTAGAAATCAGGGTTGTCAAGCAACTTTTGATAGTTGCATTGAAACTTTTGCAATTTTTCATCCTAGGCTCTAACTAGACCCAACCAAGGTATAAATGGATCTATCCCATCCATTATATCCCTAAACTCCCAAAACCAACCAAAAATCAACAAATCTAAGCATTCTTGACCACTTGGTCCAATTGAGCCACTTGGTTTATAAATTCACCTAAGTGCCAATTGACCTCACACTTGGTCTTTCTGACATCTTAGGACCCCAAATGGATCCTATATCCTAGGCTTCCCATCCTATCACCCATACCACCATTGAAGTTTCTTGGAGTGCCTTGGTGCCCTACACCATATATTTACTTTTTACTTTTAGATTATGTTTAGTTACTTTGCCCCTAAAAGGATTAATAATAACTACCTTCATTACCATTAAAAGAATGATGTGATTTAATTATAAATACACATAATTAATTAATTCCTTCACTTAATAAAAAAGCATATATA
>MU224676.1:3128086-3147189 GCA_018584345.1 Thuja plicata | reverse complement strand
TAAAAATAGAAACCTACTAGGCAACTTCTTATCGGTTAAAAAAAAGTGAAACTTTGCATGTCCATTGTCAAAAAACTAGGGTAACGGGAATGGGTAAACTAGGGAATCAGGGATCTTCATCTTCCCTCTTGTCTAAGTAGAATTTTTCAGAGAGGATAATCACTGAGAATTCATCAAGCCATGTGTAGTCTAACTCATCGAATTCATCAAGGTAAAACCATTTCCAGAGAAAATCCCTCCCAAGCCGTGTCCATTTCCTGTGTCGTGTTAGTTTCTCATCATTGAGGTTCAACAGAAAGGGTTGTCTGGCCACATTTATGCCTGACACCAACAACTTGTGTATAACTCTTGGCCAAGGGATCCCCACCCCTAATTCTATAAAAACAACAACATTGACATCGTCCTTCAAGAATTTCTCTTTAAAAACCTTCCTCAACAGAATTAACATATCCACCTTTTGTCCTCCGAGGTTGAGGAGACACACAAAAAACTAGGAGGTAATGTCCATGTAGACGTGGTATCTGTCGACATTCTCAAGGAACTCTCGACCTAATAACATCAACACAGTAGAATTTATAAAAGCGTCGCTACCAACCTCCCTACTAATGGAAGTGAGGATTTCTTCCGAGACATTTCCCAAAAAGGACCTCTAGTCATCTGGGGATGTGCATCTCAAATGGATTGGTGTATCCATCTTTAATTCTCGAAAGCCTAAAGACCTAAAATCCTAAACCTTAAAACTAGAGGCACAATTTCTACCACTGGCAACTCTGACTCTTAATCTACTTAAAGCAACATCAAGAAGAAAGAAACTAGATTGTCTATAAATAGCCCCGACCCCTTGATTGATAATAGTGATCATGGATACTTAGCAATTAATAATTATTCTTTCTTTAATCATATTTAATGCAATTTCCATAAATGCATTATGCGTATTATGCATGTGAGAGATTTAAATCGACTGTCCTTAACCTTTCATATATAAATATAAATCTTTCCCATAAATGCATGTGTACTATTGACAGTTAAAGATGGCAGTTAAAGAATGTCACTGACAAGGCATTTATTTCTTTTCGAGTTACGAGTTACAAGTTGTAGTTGCACTATCCACCATCCATGTCAACAAATAACTAGCAATAATCAATGATCATGGTTACGGTGCACTTTTTAAGGCTTGATATGTGTCATCATTCCGGTGACTTCCTGCAGAAGTCAGTTTCCTTTCGAAATTTGGCCCGAAATTAAATTTCAACCATTGATCTAGGATGATCAAATGGTCTCAAATAATACATTTAACAATACCTAATTATTTTATGTGTCCAATGTGTGATCAGTTGTATTCACAACAAATAAAAGTGATATTCATTGCACGCTGCATTAATTAAAATGTTACATGTCATTATTCGGGTGACGTCTTGGAAAACTCTGTTTCCTTCACAAAATTGGGCCAAAATTAAACTTCATCCATTGATCTAGGATAATCAAATGGTCTCAAATAAGACATTTAATATTAGTTGGCGTTGGCCCACATGACGCATTGACGAGTCCCATCTTTTGAAAATCGCCAAATAAAATATTTATTTTTCCCATAATTAACAATAGGTTAGCCAATAAAATAAATATATTTTCAAATGACACATAAAAATTGCTAGTACAAATATTTTTTTACCTTCACAAGAAAATAATTCACCTCATATATTATATATTTTCCCCAACATTAATTTATAATTCGCCATGATTTTATGGAATTTTTATTTGGTAGGGAAAAAATCGCCTAAGCCTTTATATTATTTTCCTAATTTGGAAAAAAATTCACCATCATCAATAAAAATTTCCCCCTAAAATAATGTACGATTCGCCAGGATTTTACAGTTTTTCCTAGGAGGGGGTTTCTTAAAGTTATCCCTGATGCACAATAATGATTTTAGGAGTTTCTAATTATGATAGACAACAAAGACTCGTGTCATTGTTATTGAAGACCGAAAGTTTTTTTGGTGTTTAAAACTGCTATGCTTTGAAAGAAACCAATATACCTTGAGACTAATGTTAGGAGTGGTTAGCTCCAAGTATGAAAGCTCTGCAAGGTAACTGGACCAACTTTAGGGACAAGATTTCCCTCCGCACTTATGGCTCTACAAAACTAACGTAGGCACACCTAATCCAAATAGAAATTCAACTCTTTAGAACTCCTTATAACTTTGGATTTTAACAACAAATAATGGTAATAAAGTATGAAATGACAACTATTCATTCATTGACTCTTCACTACCATGCAGGACAAATAACTAACAACCATAAAATGTAAAAGGAACTGAAATGGTTTTGATGTTTTAAAATGATGGGCAGAATATAGCCAAATCTATCATACATATATCTCAAAAGAATATACTAGTTATTGATTAGTGCCTTATCCATTGGGCAAATCCTCAATACAAATATTGAAAACTGAAACCAACCTACTCGTGAAAGACTCATAACCATTAACATAAATATCCTAGATCATGCACTTCTTATAGTATCTTTATGTAGATAACCAAATGAGCTTATGTTATATCCAAAGAATTTTAATTTGATCTTAGATCAAAGAGTTATGGAATACAACATATGCATAAGAAAATCTTATGCAATAAGTCAGAAGACTCAAAACTCAGAAGATAACACAAAGGAGAGACTTAAAATCTGAGAAAAATTATATTAAGTATGATGAATCAAAGTTTCTGCAACAATATGACTAAGGAAATATACAATACAATAATATTCAAAAGATTATAAGAACTTTCTACTATGTCTTAATACAGTCTCAAAAAATCTACTATATCCTAGACTGGAAACAAGTAAGAAACCTAATGCTCTCTACTTTCCCAATTCTCCAGCCCTTACTAAATGATCTTGAAAATCCCTTTATAGGAAATAGGGATGCAACAAGCTTTAGATCATTTAGGGTTGGGGTTTACAATAAAATCCTTTCAAGCATTAAAGGCATTCAACTACCCTATCAACAAGTTGAAACCCTATCTTCACTGTAATTTGTGCAATATGATCTGAATTGTGTCCATACTTCTTGGGATGTGAAGAATAGTACCATGAAATCTGAATTCCCAAGCCACATGACGTAGAGAGAAATTCAACATAAATGCAGAGGAGACAAGACATCATTCAAAAGGTTACATAAGGTTTATAGATCTGATCAAAAACCCCCACAACATCGCTTCAAACATAAATGCATCTCGCACCATGATATCTTCACCCTAACATCATCCTACAACTATGCAAGAATGACCCAAAAGATCAGATCGACACATTTATAACTAGGAGCAAAAATCTCAGTCCACCGCCATGAAAAATCTAAGAAATACATTTGAAAATTCAAATATTGGTTATAACAGTCACAAGTGGCACAAAATATGACATCAATGGTTGAGATCAAGAATTTATCTCACTTTAAATCACAACCATAGATCTTTTAAGTTACCTAGGCTCTGGTGATCTTATCAAATAGGTGGCACCCTATCACGGTGCCTTTAACATTATCTGATGATCATCTCTACATCTAGGCATAGCGCTATCTGTCAAATCAATCTTATAGCTTCTCTTTGTCTTTAACTTTCCTTTAACTTATCCTTTGAAATCCCTTTGTATCTCTAAATCTCGCAAAACTTGTCTTAACTATGGTTTTATTTCAAGATTCAAAGACACAACTATCTCTAAGTTTCCATATGCTTCCCTTGACCCATGGTTCATTGCAAGATTGAGCAATAATCGCACATCCTGATCTTAATCAATGGTCAGTTCCTAATAGCTAAATACTTTTCACTTTGCTTGACTTATCTAGAGATTTAACGCCGACCACACATCTTGGTCTTAATAAATAGTCGACGTGTGATCACTGAAGACTTTGCCTAACCCTAGGTCTGTCCCAAGATTCAACAACAAGGCATATCTCATAATCTCCAAAAATAATTCTTAACCCTGGTCTAGTCTTGAGATTCAAACAAAAATCATATCTCTAAATCGCCGAATTATCTTGATAACTGCAGTTCCATTCTGAGATTTAATGAACCCCCACACATCTCAATCTTGATCAATGACCAGTGGTTAATCTCCACATCTTTTGAGACTTAACTATAATATTACGAGATTAGGAGATAAACATAAAAATTAAAGCACTAACCTTGTTGCCAGATCATTGAATGTTAAGAACTAAATTGCAAACATTATGAGAGCAGGAGTTAAAAGACTAGGTCTGTGCCCACAAAGAAAATATAACCTGCCTTTGCTAGATCTCTAGAAGAATATGGAATATTCCCTTGTGTTACGAGATTAAGAGATATCCTGTCGCACCAATTCTCCAGACCATGAGTAATATTCCATCTCGATTGCGAGATTAAGAGACAAGGCATAAAAGATAAAGTGGCACATGGCTAATAAGACTTAAGTGACCTTGAAAAATTATTGTGATTTTATAAACAGACATAAAGACTTGAGGTTTTAAGGGTTTTTCTCTTAAAATCTAACCAAGGACTTAAGCACAAAGACATTAGGTCTTGTGAGACTAGGGAAAAAATACTTGGAAAAGCCTAGAACCATGAATATTTTTTACAGTGCTAATAGTGGCTCCGACTGGGGATGTATGCCTCTTGCAGGAATAACAAGATTCTAGGGCTTTAGGACAAGAAGACCACCTACAGGAAAATAAAAACTAACCTAAAATAGACAAAACAAAACAATAGAAAGAGAATATGCACAAACCTACTTAGCCAACAAAGAAATTCACCTATGCTTCTTTATTTCCTGATTTGAAAGAGTTAAACTAGACCTAATGACCTAAAGCCATCTTCAAAATTCTGCCTCCTGCTTGCCTCTATTATAAACAAAGTTTTCTGCTCCTTGTACTGAAAGAAAGCTGACAAAACCACTTTCATTTGTATGATTAGACCTACTACCATGTACCATTGGCTCAACACATAAAAATTTATCACGATATCCATCACTTGAGCCTATATGAAGATCAGACAAAAAATGAAAATGTAAAACATGTGGCATACTGATGTTGCATTCATCAAATAAAAAGACACCAGAATAAATGCAGTACTCATCATTTTCTAGCTCAATGTCACATCTTGGAGAATCACTATCCAGCTCAGAAAGACACTCATTCCTGCCATATTGTTGGAGTCAACATTATTGAAATCACTCTCATCAGTAGTTTGCATATCAAAGAAAATACTATCATACAAAACTGTATGAAAATATTGAGGAGACTCATAAATTGGCACATGATCTATCCCATTCTCCATAGGATAGGAGAAAACCTTCTGGGAATCATCAAAGTTAGGATTATCAATCACATCATGAACTACATGCGGATAATTTTTACCTTTTGTAACAGGAGACATATCAAGACTTGAATAAGAACAAGATTCAACACTACCATCTTCAAAACATGAGAAATCCATGTCATGATCATTATTTTGTTGCTCAACAGAGTTATCATCCTGTATCTTATCACTAGTTTTCATATACATATCAGAGTTCCCTAAAGAATTCACTTGTTCATTATCAACCTTGTACAAACCATCATCCTATGTGTTGGAAGGAGAACACACATCAACACAATCATCATAAAATTGCATGTCTTGAGTAACTAAAAGATGATCCTATAATGGTTCAATGAATGAGATAGAATCTAAAAAAGATTCATAATCCACACAACTATCCCAATCAGTACTCAACATTATACCAGGGACCTCTTCATCCTTTGAATCTGAAAGAACACTGATGCTTTCACCATCTGATAAATCATACTCAATCCTGTTGTAGCCTAGTGATACAAAAGTACAAGGAGAATCATAAATACATATATCAAACTCTTTTCCATATGATATACATACCTTGTCAAAAGTAATATGTGTTGGGTGTAAGGACTTAGAGCTATCCTGCCCTAAATATATCAGATATTCATAAGACAAAAACTCAGAAATTTTTTCACTATGAAGTGAACCACTATCATCACTTACATCCACCTTTGATATTTAGTCATAAGAAGCATTTTCATTTATGCAATCATTATCTTCTTGCTGAATAAAAACATATTTTGTAGCATATTGAGAAGGATCATCACTTTCATGATGACAAGAGAGAGCATCCATACTAGACAAATCTTTGTCATTTTGTTTTCCATCATTCTCAATATCATCATCACTCGGTACAACCTCATGTGTAACCTGTTAGTGCTTTTTCTTGTAGAATCTCAATATAGAAATTATGCTTTACTCTTAGATTCCCAACTCTTGATTCATAAAAGTAAAAGTCTAATTGATGAGGATTAATCCTCCTTCTTCTTTGAGCTCCATAGACTCAGGCGGGTGTACCTTTCATAGTTTACAGCTTCTTAGTAATATTTAACAGTGGATCAAGGGTTACACTGATTTGTCTCTTTCCTTTTACTACAATAACTGATAACATATCTTGCAAATGAATATGACCAATTTAATGCAGAGCTTAACAAGCCAGACCATGAGTTTGGAAAGGGCAAATAATAGTGAAACAAGGATTCTCATCCTTCTTCTTTTAAGAGTTCTGGACTCAGGAAGGCTAACCTAATGATTCTCTCTTCAAGGAATAAAAAAATTGAACTATATTCTCCAATACAATTGGTAAACATCAATGTTCTTAATAACAGAAATGCAAAGGGTTATTTAAATTTAAGATTGATAGTGATAACTACTAATCAAAACCTAGACCAGTGCCTAATCTAGGGCAAAGAGTCAATTACGATATACATTCACATGAATTAATTAATTGAAACACACATGAAACTTAGATGGAGTTCCTTACAAACCATGTTCTCATTTCCACACCCATGTATCAAATCCTTACACTAATATCTAGCCCTCTGGAACTACTCATAAGATTTACTCCCTCCTTGAAAGAAACTCACAAATAGTCACACAGTTACCTTATAACAAATATATTTAAAATTCCTTATAGATTAAACATATAAGAGCATAAACATAAACACAATAAGACATCATAGATGTGAAACACAAAATCTCATCTGTATTTTATTAATATACTTCTACTTCAATACATTCAGAGAGACAAAAAGCTTGAAAGATAGACAAAATTTAGAAATCTGCCTCACAGTTGTGAATTCACCATCCATTACAATATCTTACAACTTTCTATATATAGAGAGCACTAGCCATCTTGGAATCCTTAGAGAGAAAGGATGCAACAAGCTTCAGAGGCTAAGATAAACCTAAAAAGTACTAAAAGACAAAAATACAGTTACATCTTCAATTGGTGGAGAAGAAACACTTGAGTATCTGATTTGAAATGATTCCAAATCCTTGTTAGTTGGCACCTTTCTCTACATATATTATAGGTAACCTCTTGAGGTTGTTGTGAGACCTAGTGACCGCCAATATAGGATAACTTACACTACTTTTGTTGATGATTACCCTCCATGTGCTCATTGATCAGGTGCTAGGTGCCAATTTACTCCTCATCCATCACATCCAAGTAATAGTTATTGGTTTCTTCTTCTTTGGCTTGGTGATATTATCCCATTGTGTAACTTTAGCCTCTGAAGACCAATTAAAACTTTGTATTCTCTGTAACTATTTTATTTGCCTTTCCCATATGGCATCAATTATGGCCTTGACATCTGTAACAAAATTCACAAAGTCTATTTCTACTTTAAAGGCTTCATCCAAGGGTCTATTGAATCTGTCCATGTCCATGATATTGTCATCTGTTAAGAATGCCTCTTTACTAGGAAGTAGAGTATCAAACTCATTTCTGCATTCTTCAACTGACTTTATCTTGTCATCTTCTCCCTTGACTGGAGAAATAAATCTGTTAAAATTTGGGCCAAACATACTGACACTTGCCTAGATTTAATTAGTATTTCCTTTGAAGAAATAAAATGTTATTCTAATCTATATAATCATTTATCCCACTTGTCACACTATCTCTAGGAGATCTATCCTATGTAGCTGCAGGGCTTCTAATCTCTCAAACAGTGATCTCCTTCTTAACCAAGTGCCAAAATATGGATCCAGAGTTGCAATGTGGCTTTTAACCTCTGTCTCTAGGCCAGGTAGCTTGCTATAGGCCTTGTGTACCACATCAAATTTTCCTTTCAGGATATCTATCCTATACTGCAATATATTCAGTAAGGCACTTAAGGCCACTTCATTCTGATTTGGGACTGGTTGTCCTATTTCTTGAGAGAAGTCCTCTGTATTATTTGTCTGAATAGACAAAAATTCTTTGGCCAGAGTGGGGAGAGCTTTGGGAGCCTCTTCTATCCTCTTATTAAACACCTCCACTTTCCCCTATAATAACTTCATTTGAATCAACCATCTTTCCCTATCCTTGATAACAACACCAGACTCTTCAAATAATTTGTGCATATCTTGTAGAGAGTTGCTCTATTTTGGCTTGATTTAAGTGGGCAAAGTGGGTAACAACCTGGAATATCTCTAAATTAGAAGTATTCTACATTGTCGAGATGACCTTATCCCCATCCATCTTATCTTTTACACTAACCAAGGAATTTTTTTGTGTTCTTGGTGCCAGAGACCACATGGCTAGTGTCTGGGATCTTGGATCATATCCACATTCCTTAATCATTTCCCCAATTTATGTCTCAGAAGACAAGATAGCATTTGGTTTATTTATGATTTGATCAATGATGAAAGAAGAGGCCAAATCCCACCCAGGCACAAGCAGCATCCCACTGGACTTGACTAATTGTCTTGCCTCTTTAGGGGTTATTGTCTCATTCTCTGGATCATAGGACTTTAAAGCTTTTAGGTCTTCACTTTTCATAGCATTTCCTCCTATCAATTTTCATCGTGCTCCTACTTCTTGTTGCTTCCTCCATATAAGGAAATTCTTGAATTCATCAGTCTTGATAAAAGCATCATCATTTAAGAATTCTTCTTGATGGTTCTCTCTCTCATCTTGGCACATTTGGAGGGGTAACTCCACTTCTTCTTGTATATATTTTTCTTTCTTCTTCCCTTCCCTGATCATTTTTCTTAGCTGATGGTGATACTTCCTATCACCAGTGATCAGGGCACTCACTTTGTCCCTTTTCTGTCCCTGGGTCTCTGCTTGAGATGGCTCCCCTTGTTCCACTCTCTATTTTTCCTTGGGGGCTCATTAGTCACCTCAGTATTAGGAACCTCTATAAGATCAACGTATATGCTCTTTTCTACTATAGGTGGCTGATCAATGGGAGGAGGGATATGTGTTGAGTATCCTCCTTAATTATCCTCTTCACACTCTAAGGATTAAATATTTCTAAGGACCTCTTTTCTTGTCCTCAATCAGATCCTCTAATTGGTTATACAAAGTGTGATAAGACTCAATGATTTTTTAGTCTTTGCAGATAAGGCACTTCTGGGAAGAAACCTCCGAATGGAATTCCTTCCTTCTTCATTTGTTTATCCAAGCCTATAAAATCTTGATATTTTGCAGCTCTTCTTGTTTTCTCTTCATCTTCCAATTTGTTTCTGATAAAATCTTCCTCAATACATTCTTCAGGCTCTTTGATAGCAGTGATACTTGGGGTTAGCAGCTTCTTTTCACTCTTAATAAAACCTTTTGGATCTACATACCTATACAAGGCCATGCTCATCCTGTATTGGCCTAACCACTTATTCACTGCATCCATGACCCTTTTTCCAATAGTAAAGTTAGCCACTTTGAATTGTCTAGGTGTGAAGGTGTCTTTTATGTGAGGAGCCAAATGATCCTTGTCTATCCACATCAACTGCCAAATGAACTCTAGTAAGGCCACTCTTGGAGGCACATACTTTGGAAGTATGTGTGGGGGTTGGGAACATCCATAAACCCTAATTATGGTGAAAGTATGCTCATAATAGAAGTCACCCCAATTGTGATCTCCTAGCCATTCATCTACGTACTGGCAAGGTCTCAAAATTTTAAGTGTTCTGATTGGTACCCTAGTTACAGTAAGTCCCATTAGTTCTATAAGTGGATGTACTATCTAGTTCCCAAAGCCACATAATTTATTCTCATTTGAGGTATAGTTCCAAATCCTAATCCATAACTGTATGGGGTTTGGATGGCCTTGGAATTGAGTTCTTGGTCTTAGCAACTTTTTATTCATGTTGTCAACATTGATATACAATATCAAATGCATTAAAAGAGAATAATGCATGAATTTGGGGTTGACCTTCTTCTGAATGTTGATCAGACCCTCATGCATTGTGTTGATGACATACTGCATGTAGTCAAAGTCTGTGTTGGAATGGGGGTTCTGAATATCCAAGATAATCATGAGTAGGTCTGTAGGCAGCTTCTCAATATGTCCATCAATGCCTAGAACCCTACACAACCCATAGGCTATATAATTCATGTAGAAACAAAGGTCTTTAAACTCGTAAGCTGCACCCTTTGAAGTAGGCAATGTAGCCACATAATTCCTGTTAGACCTAGGCACATAAGTTTGGACCAATTTACTCACTATGTTAACCTCTCTTGTGTATCTACTCTACAATGTTTTTAGGTCAATCTCTATGGCAGAATCATGGTAGATGTTGAAGGCTTTCATGAAAGATGACCTATCTAAAGTTACTAAGGTTTTTTCATCGCCTTTTCTAATTGTTTTGTTGGTAGAGTCATATCTTCCGGCTAGGGTTATCAATAGGTCAACATCTATGAAGACATCTGGGACAATTAGCTTTGCTACACCTAATGTATAAGGGTTTGAAACAAGAATCTATCTATCCATATTGCTATAAAAATAATTAAACAAATGAAAGCTACAGCACCCGAGAGTGATGGGATCTCTACAATTTGACATAGCATAAGTGAAAGATTCGTCAACTACCTTTTTGTTTTGGTTTGTTCCTCATAGAAGAGAAACAAACTCATCTGAGAAATTCCTTTTTTCCTTTCTACTCCTCCTCTGCATCCTTGGCCATGCTACTTCCTGAAGGTCTACTCGACTCAGCTTGACTCATCTCTATTGATCTTTAGTGATCTTCACTGATCTTCTGAACAATTCTTCTCTCAAACACAAGCTACTTCTCACAATTCACTCTGAAACTTAAACAATTTCTTTGCTCCAAAAAATCTAAAAACTTATGCAATTTCTCTTCTCTGTACTCTGAAAACTTTGGTAATCATAATATACAAAGGCTGCGTCTATTTATCATTTAAAATTGAATGCAATAGTCTAGTCAAGAACTTGGAAACCATTGCTCAATCACTTCTGCAATAACTCTACGTGTCTTGACATCAATTCTTTCCTAGGTGTGGTGCTTGAAGTTGACAGGAAATCAAATTTGAAAAGCCTAGTTGGAGCAGTCATGAGTGCTTTTTCAGTTTTAAAACCTTATTATAAGAAAAAAAGCTTGACATGCGATTTGATTAGCCATTTTTTTGTGTTTTTTCGTAGCTCATCGGATTAGTTGTACTCTGTCAGAATATTTTGTCTTTATTAACCTTGGATTTCATAATATTTCCTTGACATGGTGCAAGAATAAATCCTTAATATTTTACCATACTTAGACCACAGTTTATCTGGCGATCACATGATTGCTTTATCTCCAAGTTGCCGAGAGTTTTCTTTGACTCAAGTTACATTACGAGATCTAGCGCCAGCCACATGATCTTATTTTTCATCTATGGTTCTTGCTAGGTCACTAGATGGTTTGCTTAACTTTGATTCTGTTATGAGATTACGTGATGGAAAATCATTTTAACTTTACTTCCCATCTGATTTACTTCTTAACGTTGAGTAACTTGTTTCTTCTTATCTCTTAATCACTAAATAAACCTTACTAGGATTTTCTTTGACCATGATTCAAATTTGGAGATTCAGCAACTGAAAGATCTATAAGTCTCTAAATATTTCTCTTAACCAAAGCTTCATCCAAATATTTAGCGATACTGTTCATCTGATATGAGATCAATGATCCTTGTTGAGTTGTTGAAATTTTATCTTAACCCTAGGTTTGTTCAAAGATCACCCGAAAAGGTGATAATATAACCCTATTTTAACTCTGAGTCTATCTGGAGATTCAATGACTAAAAAAGTCTTTGAATCGCTAAGCATTTCAACTAACTATGGATCTATTCAGAGATCACATGCACACCGTAAGATTTGAGTCATGTCAACAGTTTAGATCTTTCTTGTCAACTCATCTTTTAACTTTAACTTGACCTTAAGTCATTTGGAGATTATGCGACTGAGAAAACTCTAAGTCACTGAATGTTTTACTTTACCCTGAGTTTACTCAAAGATCACGCACAGACCACACGATAAGATCTTGATCTACACTTTGCACTGAGTCTCTGAATCATTTTTTACTTTATCATTTTTTTTGGACATTGTACGATTACCCTTGATCTTTCTTTTAATCTAAGACCTACACTAAATATCTGAATCTTTGACTTTAACTCCAGTTTATTCTTATATCACGTGACTAAAGGTTATCTTGCAATCTCGTAATTCTTGGACTAACTCTGGTTAATTTTGGAGATTCAAAGATAAAGGTTATCTTTGAATCACTGAAAGATTTTCTTAACCTTGGGTTTATTTAGAGACTTCACTAACACCACAGATCTCTTTGCCACTTAAACACGTGTCAGAATCTTAGCTCATTACCTCTTGATCACTAAATAAATTAACGACTTTTTGAATTCTTCTAGCGATTCAGCACCAGGCACACATCCCTCTGTTGATCAATAGTCTATATTTACTCATGAAAAACTTGACTTAGATTTGATTTAACCACAACTGACCATGGATCTTTTGGATATTTAGCGACTGAATGAATCTCTAAGTTGCTGAAGATTTCTTCTAACTCGGGTTCTATTTGGAGATCACGTGTTAGCCCTTAGATCTTTTCTTGATCAACGATCAACACTAATTCTCACAATATTTTTGTACTTAAAAAATTCTTCATGAGATTACACAACAACCCTTCATTCTACTTTGATCCAATGGCCTATATTGAATCTCGAGACTACATGCTTAACTACACTTTCATTCTGAGATCATGTGACTAAGTTATCTCTGAATCTCATAATAAACTTTACTTGACTTAGTCTCAACCTTAGGTTTATTTGGAGATTACACGACAAACCTTATCTCCAAGTCTCTGAAAGATTCACTAACTCATGTGTTAATTGGGAAATCATGCGTAGACCACACGATTAAACCAAGGATATAACAAGATCTAAGGCTATCGCTTAATTTCTGAATAAATGCTTGATCTTGGCATTTGTTTGGAGATCACACGCCAGCCACTCACCTGGAAAAATATCAATGATCCTCTCTGAATCTTTCAATCTTTCACTTAACTCTGATTTCATCTGGAGATCACGCGACAAAGCATAAAGTGAACTCTGTCTTGATCTCGGGTTATATTATGAGATTACACAACTAAGCTATCTCTGAATCACTGAAGATTTCTTATAACTTGAGTTAAGTCACAAGATCTAGTGCTAGCCACATAATTAAATCTGCATCCATGGTTGTCGCTAAATCTCTAAATATTTGAGCCAACTTCATAATTATCTAGCGATCATGCACCAACCGCATGATCAGATCAAGATCAACCATCTGCGCTTAATCTTAGAATGTATAATAGCATATTCTTTTTTTCTCGAGATTAAGAGATAAAATCCTATGTCAATTCTCTAGACTAGATGGAATATTTGGTTGTGATTACGAGATCAGGAGATAAAGGTAATGAATTAAAAAGCACATTACTTCCGACATCATAAGTTACTCGACAAAAAGTAACTTCAAATTAGAACAAGGTTATGAATATCTAGGTTTTTTTGCATGGAAAAAAGACACAAACAACCTAGGGCTAAAGGTTTTTGACCATTTTTCATTGCATTTCTTGGTTTATAGACACTTGCATGAAAATTTGATGGTACAATGGGTTATACCTCAACATTCTTATGCATGACTGACACTGGGAACCAAAAAATTTTAGCAAGACTCAGAAAAACTAGAAATATACCCAACAGTGGCTCTATCTCAGGATGCTTGAATGCAAGTTCATAGAAAGATCTATAGATCTCTGGGAGGCTGACCACAACTGCACTAACCTACAGCAAAAAAAAACACACAACTTGGAAAGAAACACACAACAAAAAGAAAACACACCTATACATAAATTACAAGACTACTGTGCATGGAAAAACTTGATTCAATTGAAGAAATTTTTCAGAAATTGTCCATGCACTAGCAATTCCTGTTCTTCATCATTCATATTATTAAGAAGATATGAATCCTTTCCATATGTCTAGTATATAATGAAGGGACCTAACCACAAAGATTCAAATTTCTTATGCTTCCCTTTATCTTCAGCCCTAGCATTCCATTGAAGAACCCAGTCACTAGGCTGGAATTTTCTTTCATTTGTCGTTTTATCAAAAAATATTTTATCTTCTATTGCAATTTGATATTTTCTTTTTGGATTTCTCTTCTTATTTCATCCAACTCTACTAATTGAATCATCCTTTCTTGCATTGGCTTAGATATTTCTAATCCCGCATCTTGGATGAACTTGTAGATTGGAAGAAAATTATTTACTGGCATTTTGGATTGAACACCATACACTAGTTCAAAAGGAGAATTTCCTATTTCCCTTTTCATAGTAATCCTATATGCCCATAAGGCAAGCTTCAACTTTGCATGTTAGGCCCTTTTTTTATTTTCTAGGGTCTTCTTCAATATTTCCAGAATACTCTTATTACTAGATTTTGCTTACCCATTGGCCTGTGGATGATATGGGGATGAATATGATATTACAATTCCCATTTCAGAGAAAAAATCAATAAATTCTTCTGATCTAAAGCACACTAGATTATCCATTACTAGTTTAACAGGGACACCAAACCTAGTAATTACATTATCCATCAGAAAGTCAACTACTAATGTTCTTGTAGCCTTTTTAGTTGGAATAGCCTCAATCCACTTGGTAAAGTAATTAGTAGCAACTAAAATCCAACTATGTCCCCCACTTGATTTTTCTGCAAATTCTCTAATGAAGTCTATTCCCCACATAAGAAAGGGTGTTTCTGCAACTACATGATTTAGCAATAGGGCTCCTGAAAACTTCATCTTATTGGAGAATCTCTGACATGGTTCACATTAATGGGCATCTTTAAACAAGTAAGGCCAATAAAACCCAGCCCTTAAGATCTTATGAGTTGTTACTTTGGCTGAGTAGTGTCCTCCACACATCCCAGAATGCATTTCTTCCAAGATCTTTTCAAATTGTCCTTTTTCAAGACATAACAATAGTATTCCATCCCTATTTTTCCTATATAGGTCATCCTGCAACAATACATATTTCTGAGCTTGCAATCTTAGACTTCTCCTTTGGTTGTCATTCAAGTCTTCTGGAAAACTAGCATTTTTGAGGAAAAACATTATGTTAGTATACCAGGGATGCATCTCAATACTAGTAATTACTTCTCCGCAAGTGTTAACATTAGTTACTTGAACTAGATCCAGATTTTATTATGTCATAAATTTTTCTAGTCCTAATCCCCTCACTAGCTTAGTAATGTGGATTTCTAAATCAAACTATTGAATTTTGTTTATCCACTTGCATCTTTTCCCTGTCACTTCACTTTGGACCAAAACATCTTTTACTACAGCATGGGGAACATATGCATTGACTTTAGCACATACTAAGTAGGGTCTAAATGTGTTAACTTCTTTTACTAAAGCATAGGCTTTTTTTTTTCCATCGGTTGATAATTCAATTCAGCTTCTTGTAGTGATTTTTTGAAGAATGCTATAGGATGCTCAAAACCCTCCTCATCTTTCTACAATAGTATTGTTGCAATGGTGTGAAAGGATGCAAATGTGAATAGAGAAAAGGTTTAGTATAATTTGGAGAACTTGGAATAGGGGCTTATTGGATTGCTTATTTAATTTTTTCCAAAGCTTCTTTTTCCTTGTGGTTCCATTCAAACTTCACATCTTTCTTCAATAGTTTGACTATTGGTTTGACCAGTTCTACAAAGTTTGCAATAAATCTCTTGACAAAATTGATTTGTCCCAAGAATGAATGTACACCTTTCAGGTTTGTTGGAGCAAGTACCTTTTGAATAGCTTCAACTCTTTTTGGGTCTATTCTTACCCCTTTTTTGGATACTATATGGCCCAAGAGTTTTCCTTCAGTAACAACAAATTGACACTTTTTTGGGTTTAGTGATATCCCATATTCTAGTGCTTTGATCAAGACCTTCTCCAAATGGCTACAATGGTCTTCTGCTCTCTTTGAGAAGGTTGTCAAATCATCTTGGTAAACTACCATGAGTAAATCTATAAGATCCTTAAAGGCCACATCTATTTCCCTCTGAAAATTTGTACCAGTATTTTTTAAACCAAAAGGCATACGAGCATATGCATAAGTTCCCCATGGAGTAGTAAATTTTTTCTTGAACTATTCAGATTCTTTGACTAACACCTACTTATACCCAGAAAACCCATCCATCATAAATAATAGATCACATCCAGTGACCTTATGCACCATAGCTTCCATATTGGGTAATCCATAATTGTCTTTCAGTGAAGCTACATTCAGACTCCTAAAGTCAACACATAACCTTATGTCCCCATTCTTTTTTCTTACAGGGACCAGATTTGAAACCCATGATGAATGTCTTATAGGTTGTATTATTCCTATAGCCCTTATATTCATCAACTCCATCTGCATCTTAGTAGCCAACAATGGGTTGATAGGCCTTTGTTTTTTTCTAAATGGTTTCACATCTTCTTTTAGTGGCATGTCATGTTGAAATAGGTCCCCAATATAAGCTTTAAGATCTTCATAGGACTAGGAAAAAACATGTTTATACCTTTTCAACAACTTTATCAAATTCAGTCTCACATTCCTATCCAACTTTTTTCCAATGTAAACCAATAGGGGGGATGTATCTGACCCTAGATTTATTTCCTCCAAATCTCCCACGTTGGCATTCGATTTCTGTGGCATGTAGTTATCATTTATGCTAAACATACCCTCTAACTCAACCAATCCCTTAGGAATATGATTTGAAGCTAGTTGAACAACTTCTTGATCAAAACTATAATCTTTGCCATCTAAAAATCCTATCAAAGAGTCACAGTCAATTTTTTGGCCATCATATTGATCTACACATTGGATAAATCTGAGGATATCATCATCATCCTCAAAAAATTTCTAATTATGGATATTGTCAGGCACTATTGGCCTATTCTTGATTTCCACCATAGATATGCCAGCAAGGGTAATGTCATCATTCTTTAGAGAAACATTTGCAAGAAAATCTGCCATTATATTATTTGATCTCTCTACCCAAAGAATGTTAAAAGAATCAAAGGATTCCAATCTATCCCAGACAACATATTTATACAACTTCAGTCTGTCATCCTTTGTAGCATATTTGGATCTAATCCAAGATATGATTATATGGGAATCCCCATGAACTTGTAAGCATTTAATACCATGCTTGATGGAAATATCCATTCCCAATATTAGTGCCTCATACTCAGTTGTATTATTGGTACAATGAAAGGCTAATAGGAAAGAGTATTTGAAAGTAATACATGATGGGGAGATAAGAAAACACCTACTCTTGATCCTTCTTTAGAGAATCCTCCATCAAAGTACATCTACCAAAATCCATCTTGTTTCAATAGAAGCTCTTCCACTATTGGGTCAGTGTTTCTTAACTGTGGCTTGATCTCCTCAACAACAAAACTTTCCATGTCAATATCTACACAACAATTCAGTTGATCAGGCATGACCATTTCAACCATGATAGAAGAATGAGGCTCTCTTTACAACTTGACATCAATGTCATTCACATGAATTGTTGCATATGAAAAATCTAGTTGCAATCTTCCACCCATTGTTGTTTCCCGTTGTCTAGATAAAAGCATACCATAATGGGGTTTTGATGACATGTAACTGATTGAATGTTTGATAATGTTAAGTTGAAGATGATGCAAGAAATAAAAATAGTTAATGGTTTGTATTTTCATTGATGTCAACTTGATATCATCTGTACAGTCATGTACATAATGCCAAAGACTTCAGAAAATCAATGGAACAAATATTATGCTTTCAACAATGCATAAAAGTCAAGTATTCACTAAGTGACAGACAACACCGATGGAGTGCACACCATCGGTAAAGGCAAAGAAAAAGTCACAGTGATGCCCAATGAGTAGATGACAGTGTTTCCCAACAAATAAAAATCATAGTGATACCTGACGAGTAAAATCCAAGGATTCCAGATGGACGGAGATCCTGAAGCTAGCTGGAGTTATACCAACGGAACTAGAAGTTGTCACCGATGACTTAATGCAGAGTTGACTGATAGAACAAAGAGTTCAGAAAATGACAAAATATCTAGCTGGTAGAGCTTAAGGATAGAATTAACTAGTTGTTTTATTTGTTTTATTCGACCAGAGTTAAGTAATTGATTTAAAGAAGATTTGTACAGTTGGCAAGAAGATAACTATGAGATAAATCAGGAGTTAAAGCTATAAATCAGATTGGATGGATTGTTTTTCATGCCAAGAATCAAGAATCAAGAATTAGGGAACATCATGTCTATATAAGAGACAAGCATAATTCATTTCTGTAATCACAAGCAATCAAATACATGGAAGGGGAGTGAATAGAAAGAGGATGTTGAAGAGAAACTAGTGAAGGATAACTTCATACAGTCCTGATCAATTAGGTTGAAGGAGAGCTAAAGAATTCTACAGACACCGATGAACAGTGAAGCACAACATCACAGAGAAGAAAGTGTGGAGCACAAAGAATTGAATTGATACATTGATCAGAGAGGTATTGTACTTAAATAGATCTAAAAATCTGCAATTCAAGTTGCATCAGAAATAGGTCATAATGTTTCAGTTTAACCATTGAAGCATCAAGTCTCTTAATAGAGAAAGACTTAAACATCTTCTATAATTGAGGTATATCCTAACAGATTGCCAAAAAGGTTGATTCATGAAAGTAGCATTGAAATTTCATAAAGCCTATTGACAGCCTAAGAAGAAGGTTGATTCAAGGATCGTAGCAAGATTT
>MU224676.1:3107278-3127901 GCA_018584345.1 Thuja plicata | reverse complement strand
AAATTTGGGGTACCGGTCCCAGTGGTTTTTCCCTTAACAGGGTTTCCATGTTAAAATCCATGTGTTATGTGTGTATGGTTTATTACTTTATTGTTTTACATTTCACATATGCATTTCTAGATTTATTGGTATAGTTTGCATATTTACTGAGTATCGGTAAATAGTTTTACTGCTTATCAGTTATCAAGGAGAATAAGGACAGACAAGGTAAACTGACAGACAGTTAATTATTATAAGTATTTTATGGCATGCATCTTGTAGGGACTTAATAATCTGAGGTGTATTGATTGGTGGTTAAAGATTAAAGGATAAATTTTTTAGGCCACTGATTCACCCCCCCTCTCAGTTATTACTAACAGGTTTTGTATCAACAACAACTATGTCCATTCTATAGGTAGCTTCAAGGAATGCAACAATTTTGACTTCAATATCTTTCAGTGTTCCTATCATAGGAACCTCTATGTTATCCATTGCATAACAACTTATAGCAGGAGTACCATTTTGACAACTTAATGCAACAATTTTGACTTCAATATCTTTCATGACATTATATGGCATCATAGTAGCTGCACCACCAGAGTCTATCATGCAATTATTTACTAGCAAATGATTTTTCATCAAAGTAACATAGAAAGGATCAACTGAAAGTGGTTCTTGACTGATCACATTTCTAATGTAGATATTAGACAATTCCTTTCTTTTCTCTAGGCCTTTTAGTTTTTTATCCTTTTCATTAACAGATGGAACTTCTCTCTTATCATTATGCAAAGTCAAGGACACTTCTTCCTCATTTGACATAGGAACATCTTCTATCCCTTTCAAAAGTGCAAGAGTAGCTTCTTTATGCTCTTTTATCTTCATTATCTCCATCAGTGGGACTAAAAGTTTCATTTGAGTAGAGCATGTCTTGTGTCAAACATAGGTAATTCAGAAGATACATCACTTATCCTTTTACCTCCCTTGGCTTTATCATTAGCCACTTGTTCTACTTTTGTTTCCTCTTTCTCCTTCTGATCAGAAGAAGATTCAGCTTGCTTTGTAGCTTTCCTTTCTTTACTACCCTTGCCATGAGATTTTACAGCATTTTTTGGGGCATCCTCTTTAATGAAAATAGAGGCAAGTTTTCCTTAACCAGGCTCAACTATTCTATTTCTTAGATTGTATGCACCTCTATCCTGGTTTATTTTTGCTATGGTCAGGGATCTTTTTGCTTCATCACCTGGTAATCTGAAATGGGGATGCTCCTTTTCATCACCCACTACACTGATATTTCCTTGTGATACAATACGAGTCTTATCATTTGTTTCAGAGATCACTTGGGGTTGGTATTCTAGGTATTTAATTATTCTATTGCTCACTTCTTCAACAGATTCACTTTTTTCAAGAGACCATAGATAAGGTTTCCTTACAGTGAACATATTTACAGAAGGACTTTCTTGTTCATGACCTATTTTCTCACTTTCCTCCCCTATTTGATTAACTAGGGCTTGGGATACAACACATTGGTAGGAAGAGTGAGGCATATTTCAAGCATCACACCAAGGAGTGTTCTCTACATAGTTTGTGCTATTCCTTTTCAAAGGATCAGGGGTTTCTTTTATTTTTTGGTTTTCTTGGTCCTCGGTGATTGGCTTGCCATCTTCCCAATTGGTTTTGTATGGTATGTCCCTCAGATTAGGTTTTTTATAATACCTTTGATACTATTACTTGCTGTCATGAAAACCTTTGTCACTTTTATCCATCTTAGCAGTAAGATCCTTCACCGCACTTACTAATTTATCAACCCTATCATCCTCAATAGGTTTTCTTGCTTTTCCTTTCTCCTTCCATAATTAATCATCCTCTCTCTTCCACATCTTCCTTAAGGCTTGCCTATTAATCTCAATGTATATTTCTATTTTATAAGTCTCTCTCAAGGCACGAGGGTTCTTGTCTCTGAGAAGATAGGACATCTTCCCATCAGTAGCATCGAAATAGGTAGTTAGACACACTTGTTCATCTAACCTTAGCACTTGGAATAACATGTTCATAGCCTTTTGGAACCTATTGTTAAAATATGACATGCTCTCATTAGGGAATTTTTTAATGTTATTAAATTCATTCAACATGTAACCAGAGTTAACATATTCTTTGCATTATTCTATAAAATATTTAACAAATTCTTCCCAAGATGTTATGCTATCGTTAGGCAAGTTTCTAAACCAATCCCTAGCATCTTCTATTAAGGACTGAACAAAAAGATTCATAATAACATCTTCATGTTCTATTTAAAAATCATTTATCTTATTGATAAAATATTTTAAATGTTCTTCACAGGTTATGACATTATTTCCTATGAACCTAGGGATTCGATCTTTTACCTCATTGGGGATCATGTTAGGATGACCAGGGATGCCATCAAAGAAAAGAGGTTTACATCTATCCAAATGGAAAGGTCTTCTTTGGAAGCTTCCCAAAGTATTGTTTCCACTTGGTCTCGATGTACCTCCTTGATTTTTAGTTTGTTGAGGGCCTCCTTGCTTCAGACCAGAGATTTGAGCACTTGGACCAGGACCAAACCATTGAGCACTTGGGCTAGGACCACCTAGTAGAATTCGTTTCATTTTCCTAGCATTAACAGGCATGGATCTACTTGCAATAATATTTTTATTAGCATGCAAGAAAGATATCTTCATCTTCATATCAACTGCAGTAGCCTCTAACTCCATCTTTTCTAGCTGCTTGGCTAGATCTTCTTTAGCTTTTATGGCTTGTTCAAGTTCTATGTCAACTTGAGACATTCTTGTAGGGATATTTTTTTTTTCTTAGGCTCATTGATAATTATAGTAATAGTCTTTTTCGTACATTTATCAGAGACATTTGCATCACTTATCTTGAGCTATGCATTTTGCTTAATCTCAAGAGGGTGCAATTGTCTTATGATAGGTACTTCTCCTTCAAACTTATCTTTGTTAGAACTTGATCTTTTATTTGCAACTTGGTGCCTTAGAGATGCAAGATCACCAAACAAATCCATGTCTGGACCCTTAACCTCTTCATTTAGGATTTTAGCCTTAATCTCATTTTTCCTTGTCTCTACCAAGATTCCTTCTCTCTCAGTTAACAAGTCATACAATTCTTTCTCATGCCCTTTTCTTACATCTTTTATCTTTGATTCTTGATCATGCTTCTTTCTTCTTAAGGCTAAAAATTCCTCTCTCAATTTATCAGAATCATAAGATGTTGTTTCAGCAACATATGTCTCTCTTGGTTGTTCTAGATTTTCTTGTATAGGGAAGAAGCCTACATCTATCATCTCTCCATCTCTGAAAGGATCAAAATATATGTTAGATCTCTAAGGACCTACTGGCCTTGATTTCTCTGCACTTTCAGATGAGGATGACCTTCTCTCAGGGATAGGTTTTACAATTCTTCCCTTTGAAGTATTGGGGGAATCATGATTTGATCCACCTCTCTTGGACCACTATCTCCTTCTAGGTGTATGGAGATCATCTCCTATATCTTTCTTAGGATTAGCTCTATAGTAAGACCTAGTGTTTCTTTGCTGACTCATTTTTAAATTAGACGAGTATTTTCAATATTTCAATATGCAAGTCACACTAGAATGCACAAATTTAGAATCGCCGTCGACAACAAGTATGGGATAAAAATTACTTAAACTGGTCAAGAAATGGAAAAATAGATGATTAGTCTCTATTAACTTTGCAAATCCTATTTCTTAAACCCATTTCTCCCCAGCAGAGTCACCATTTTGTTAGTGCTTCTTCTTGTAGAATATCAATAGAGCAACTATGCTTGACTCTTAGATTCCCAACTCTTGATTCATACAAGTAAAAGTATAATTGATGAGGATTAATCCTCCTTCTTCTTTGAGCTCCATAGACTCAGGCGGGTGTACTTTTCATAGTTTACTGCTTCTCAGTAATATTTAACAGTGGATCAAGGTTACAGTGATTTGTCTCTTTCCTTTTACTGCAATAACTGATAACACATCTTGCAAATTAATATGACCAATTTAATGCAGAGCTTAACAAGACATACCATGAACTTGGAAAGGGCAAATAATAGTGAAACAAGGATTCTCATCCTTCTTCTTTTTAGAGTTCTAGACTCAGAAGGCTAACCTAATGATTCTCTCTTCAAGGAATAAAAAAATTGAACTTTATTCTCCAATACAATTGGTAAACATCAATGTTCTTAATAACATAATGCAAAGGGTTATTTAAATTTAAGATTGATGACGATAACTACTAATCAAAACCTAGACTAGTGCCTAATCTAGGGCAAAGAGTAAATTGAGATATACATTCACATGAATTAATTAATTGAAACACACATGAAACTTAGATGGAGTGCCTTACAAACCATCTTCTCATTTCCACACCCATGTATCAAATTATTACACTAATATCTAGCCCTCTAGAACTACTAATAAGATTTACTCCCTCCTTGAAAGAAACTCACAAATAGTCACACAAATACCTTATAACCAGTATATTTAAAATGCCTTACAGATTAAACATACAAGGGCATAAACATAAACACAAGAAGACATCATATATGTGAAATGGGAAATCTCATCTGTATTTTATTAATATACTTCTATTTCAATACATTCAGAGAGACAAAAAGCTAAAAAGATAGACAAAATTTAGAAATCTGCCTTGTAGTTTTGAATTCACCATCCATTACAATATTTTACAACTTGCAATATATAGAGAGAGCACTAGCCATCTTGTAATACTTAGAGAGAAAGTATGCAACAAGCTTGGGATGGCTAAGCTAAACCTAAAAATTAATAAAAGATAAAAATACGGTTATATCTTTAGTCGGTGAAGAAGAAACACTTGAGTATATAATTTGAAATGATTCCAAATCCTTAGTAGTTCGTACCTTTCTCCATAGATATTCTAGGTAACCTCTTGAGGTTGTTGTGAGACCTAGTGACGGCCAATATAGGCTAACTTACGCTAGCCTTGCTGATGATTACCCTCCCTGTGCTCATTGATCAAGTGTCAGGTGCCACTTTACTCCGCATTCATCACATCCAAGTTAATAGTTGTTGGTTTCTTCTTCTTTGGCTTGGTGATGTTGTCCCACTGTGTAACTTCAGCCTCTGAAGGCCAATTAAAACTATGTATGTTTTGTAACTATTTTATTTGTCTTTCCCATTTGGCATCAATTATGGCCTTGACATTTGTAACAAACTTCACAAAATATATTTCTTCTTTAAAGGCTTCATCCAAGGCTTTGTTGAATCTGTCCATGCCCAAGACACTTTCATCTATTAAGAATGCCTCTTTACTAGGCAGTAGAGTATCAAAATCATTTCTCCATTCTTTAACTGACATTATCTTATCATCTTCTCCCTTGACTGGAGAAATAAATCTGTTAAAATCTAGGCCAAACATATGGACCCTTACCTAGAGTTGATTACCTTTACCTTTGAAGAAAAACAATGATTTTCCAATCTGTTCAATCATTTTTCCAACTTGGCACACTATCTCTAGGATATTTTTCCTATGTGGCTGCAGGGCTTCTAATCTCTCAAACAGTGATCCCCTACTTGACCAAGTGCCAAAATATGGATCCAGAGTTACAATGTGTCTTTTAACCTCTGTCTGTAGGCCATGTAGCTTGATATAGGCCTTGTGTACTAGGTCAAATTTTCCTTGTAGGATATCTATCCTGTGCTGCAAGATATTTAGTAAGGAACTTAAGGTTACTTCATTCTGATATGGGCCTGGCTCTCCTGTTTCTTGAGCGAAGTCCTCCGTAGTCTCTATTTGAAAATACACAACTTCTTTGGCGAGAGTGGGAGCTCTTTGGGAGCCTCTTCTATCTTCTTATTCAAATCCTCCACTTTCCTATGTAATGAATTGATTTGAATCAAGAATATTTCCCTATCGTTGATCATAGCAACAAACTCATCAAATAATTTTGCATATCGTGCAAAGACTTGATTTTTTGGCTTGATTTAAGTGGGCAAAGTGGGTAACGGCTTGGGATATCTCTAAATTAGCAGTATTATGTACTGTCTAGATGATCTTATCCCCATCCATCTTCTCTTCTACACTGACCAAGGAAGGTTTTTGTGTCCTTGGTGCCAGAGACCACATGGCTAGTTTCTAGGATCTTGGATCATATCCACATCCCCTAATCATTTCCCCAATTTGTGTTGCAGAAGACAAGCAAGCATTTGGTTGCTTTCTGATTTGATCAATGATGAAAGAAGGGGCCTAATCCCACCCAGGAACAAGAAACATCCCACTAGACTTGACTAATTGTCTTGCCTCTTCAGGGGTTATTGTCTCATTCTCTAGATCATAGGCCTTTAAAACTTGTACGACTTCACTTTGCATAGCATCTCCTCCTCTCAGTTGTAGCTTTGATCCTACTTCTTGTTTCTTCCTCCATATCAAGAAATTCTTGAATTCATTAGTCTTTATAAAAGCATCATCATTTAATAATTCTTCTTTTTGGATCTCTCTCTCATCTTGGCACATTTGGAGGGGTAACTCCACTTCTTGTATATCTTTTGATTTCTTCTTCCCTTTCCTGATCTTTTTTGTTAGCTAATGGTGGTACTGCACGTCACTAGTGATCAGGGCACTCACTTTGTCCATTTTCTTTCCCTGGGTCTCTGCTTGAGATGGCTCCCCTTGTTCCACTCTCTATTTTTTCCTTGGGGGATCATTAGTCACCTCAGTATAAGGTCAACCTCTATGCTTTGTTCTACTATAGGTGGCTGATCCATGGGAGGAGGTCTATGTACTGAGTATCCTCCCTCACTATCCTCTATATACTCAGAGGATGAATGCTTCTTAGGACCTCTTTGCTTGTCCTTAATCAGACCCTCTAATTGGTTATACAAAGTGTGATAAGGCTCAATAATTTTTTAGAGCCTTTGTAGATAAGGCACTTCTGGGAAGAAACCTCTGAATGGAATCCCTGTGTTTTTCATTTGTTTCTCCAAGCATATAAAATCTTAATATTGTGCATCTCTTCTTGCTACCTCTTCATCTTCCAAGGTGTTTCTGATTAAATCTTCCTCAACACATTCTTCATGCTCCTTGATAGTTCCGGATGATATTAGTTTTGGTTACTGATCATGATGTTGATATTCATATTTTGTCATTGATGTCAACATATATTTCTATGGAGAAGATGGATTGGCTACTTAACTGGAAGGCATGTATGAACACTTTATGGATGATTCAGATTGATTGAAGTTGGATTTATGCAAAAGGATGTGTGCTGACCTTATTCCTAAGGTCTCTTGGCTCTATGTTGCATACTGTGGATGTTATAGCTGATTTGGTGAAGACTGGTTTTCTGGACTGTAACTGTGATGATGGACATAGCAGGTCTCTATGTTTCAGGTATATCTTTCTGGAAAAGATATTTCAGAACTTGCAAGCTAACTAATGTACAACCAACATATGGTAGAGTAATGGGTTGAGTTCAATTATTATTTTGATATTGATGATGTCAGCTGTGGCGTGTATTATGGAGAAGACCTATTTCCTGGCCAACTTCAGACATGTAGTGTGTGAAATTAATTGTGAGCATGAATTATGGATCTGAAATTATATGTGATGAATTGTAAATGATGTTTACTTGTTATAGATACCGTGTGTATCTTAGAAAGGAGATATGTAATTATTTGTATGATGGAAAGCCTTAATTGGCCGACCTAGTTAATTATGTATTGGGAAAGCTTAACTATCTGCCCTCATGAATTAGTGTAAGAGTGTATATATGAATGATATTTTCTTGTGGAGAAGGTGTGATAGAGGAAAAAGGATAGAGATGTGTGGAAGTTGTGAAGCTTGTTGATTTCTGGATATAGAGAAGAGTTTATACTTCATTGGAACTAACCAAGCAAAGACAGTTGCTATCTGATAGTTCACTGGAATGTGTATTTTCTTTATACACTTGATTTGGATTGTAAATCCTTGAGGGTGGCTTTAACCTTCTTTGGGAAGTGTGCCTTGGTAGTGAACCTACTATTTTATTTGACTCCTGATAGGGTCTATCTCCTAATAGGGAATGTGTATTGTAATGTTGTAACAAGCTCCTAACAAGGCTAATATCTTTGAACAGGGATACTATACTCTTAGTACATTATTTGTGGGTGTTAATTCCCACCGGGTTTTTACCTTTAACAGGGTTTCCTTGACAACAAATATTATGCTATGGTGTTGTATTTACTATGTTATCATTTACATTTACAGATTTGGTTTACAAAGTTTAAAGTTTAATAATCTATATTACAACTAATTCACCCCCCCCCCCTCTCAGTTGTCTTATGGACTGTTATTCCTAACAATTGGTATCAGAGCTATTGGTCCTCAGAAAGAAAGTTTAACAGCTTGAGGTGATCTTGAAGATGACTTACTATAGGAAGGATAGTCCAAAGTTTGATCCTGAAAACTTTGACAGTTGGCAGAACAAGATGAGAACACGTTTGCTATGTCTGGGAATTGATTACTAGATGATAACAAAGAAGAAATAAAAGGTAGCGATTGAGGATGAATTAGAGAAAGCCACTAGATATGAAAAGAATCTATTTTCATGCAATATGGTTTCAAGGTAATCCTTGATCACCGCACTATCAGAAGGAGAATTTACTGAAGTAAAGGACTTGGACTCTGCACATGAAATCTGGACAATACTGGAAGCACTATATGTTGGAGACAAGTTTACAAAGCAAGAAAAGTTACAAAACTAGAAGACAAAGATGGAATCACTAAAGTGGTTATTGGTATTAGGAACTCTAGAGGAACTTACAGTGAGGAAGAAGTGATTGCAAAGATACTTAGATCTTTGACACCTGCATATAGAACCAAGGTTCAGGCTATAGAGGAGATCATACCTTTGACACCAAACTTCACCAAAGAGATATTGATTGGAAAGCTAACTACATTTGAAGTCTTGGAATTGGGAGACACTTTACCTAAGGTTGAGTCAGCCTTCAAAGCAACCATGCACAAAAGAAAAAGAATCTTACCTGGAAATGAAAGCACAAGTAGTAGTGACCTAAGAGAAGAACTTGGAGCCTATGTCAATGAATGGAAACAAATACAAGAAGAAGAAAGGAAGCTAGATGAAGTGATGGAACTGATTGCCAGAAGATAAAAGAGAGGTAAGGGTAATTTTGAAGGCAAATTACCTTTGAAATGTTTTTCATGTAACAAGATTGGTCATTTTGTATCTAGATTTCCTACAAGAATTCCAAAGCACAAACCTAAGTTTTTCAAATCTAATTTCTCAAAGGACAAAGAATGTTATTATGAAAGTGAGGGTATATCTGATGATTAGGATGGTGACTATGATGAAATTGGATTTATTTATATTAAGGATGATGAACCTTTACATGAAGAAAAATCCTTAATATCCCGAGTTGAAAATAAATCTGAATGGGTCATAGATAGTGGTTGTTCACATCATATGACTGGAGATAAAAACAAGTTTGTGAGTTTGAAAAGACATGATGGTGGTGTTGTTAGATTTGGTGACAATTCTCCTAAAATTATTATTGGAATTAGATCTATTTCTTTGGATGGAAAGACTAACACTGACAATGTATTACTTGTTGACGGACTTAAGCATAATTTTTTGAGTGTTGGATAGCTAGTGGACAAGGGTTATCAATTGAACTTCATCAATGGAAAATGTTATATAAAGAGTAAAACAAGAGACTTGATAGCATCTAGTACTAAATCTAGAGGTAATGTATTTGAACTGAACACATCTGAAGCTTCTTGTTTTATGGTGAAGGTTGATGACAGTTGGTTATGGCACAAAAGATTTTGTCATGTTAATTTTGATAACATTGTGAAGGCAAGTTTGACAAAAGCAGTAAGAGATCTACCTAGAATTGTAAATACATCTAACACTATGTGTAGAGAATGTGTTATGGGGAAATATACTGAAGCTACTGAGACATTGAAGACACTAAGGTATGTTAAGAAGAATCATCCTGAAGATCAAATTATTGGTGATGCAAGCAAAGGCATGATGACTAGATCTAGAGTTAGAGATAAGATCTGTTTGATTTCTCAAGTTGAACCAAAGACTACTAATGAAGAATGTAGAGATGAATCTTGGACTAAAGCCATGGAAGAAGAAATAGAACAGATAAAGAAAAAAAACACTTGGTAATTGGTTCCAAGACCTAAGAAAGAAAATGTGATTGGCACTAAATGGGTTTTCAGAAACAAGAAGGATGAGGAAGGAACAATGAAAAGAAACAAGGTTAGACTAGTATGTAAAGGCTACTCACAACAAGAAGGCATAGACTATGAAGAAACATTTGCACTTGTTGCTAGATTGGAAGCTGTGAGACTATTCCTTGCTTATGCTGCACATAAATACTTTAAAGTGTATCAGATGGATGTGAAGTCAACATTCTTGAATGGTGATCTAGAAGAAGAAGTGTACATTGAGAAACCTGATGGTTTTCCTTTGAAAAATGATGAAAACATGGTTTGTAGATTGAAGAAGGCACTATATGGACTTAAAAAAGCACCAAGGGCATGGTATGCAAGACTGGGTAAACATCTACATCATTTTGGTTTCAGAAAAGGTATTGCAGACAGTAATTTGTATTTAAGAATTGATGAAGATGGAATCTTAATTATAGAAGTTTTTTTTGATGATATCATTTTTGGAGGCAATGATAAAATCAGTAGAAGTTTGCTAAAGAAATGGAGAATGAGTTTGAAATGTTAATGATTGTTGAGATGAAATTTTTTCTTGGTTTGCAAATTAATCAGAGTAAGAAGGGCATTTTTATATCTCAAACCAAGTATCCTAAGGAAATGTTAAAAAATTTGGGATGGAAGTTTGTAAACCTGTTGGAACACCCATGGAAACAAGAAACAAACTGACTAAAAGTTATGAGACTCAAAGTGTGGTTCAAACTAAGTATAGAAGAATGATTGGAGGTCTACAATATCTAACACACTATAAACCAGATATTATCAATGCAGTTTGAATTGTGGCTAGATATCAGGTAGATCCTAAAGAGACACATTTTGCTGTTGTAAAAATAATTTTTAGATATTTAAAAGGGACAGTAGAATATGGATTATGGTATGAAAAATCTGATGATTTTACATTATAGGCTTTTACTGATGCTGATTGGGCAGGTAATCTGGATGAAAGGAAGAGTACAAGTGGTGGTGCATTTTTCCTTGGGAAAAGGATGGTTTCTTGGTTGAGCAAGAAGAAAAACTATATTTCTCAATCTACTGCTAAGTCAGAGTATGTTGTTGCTATAATAAACTGTACATAGTTGTTTGGATGAAAAAAATGTTGAAGGATATTGGAATAATTTTCAAAGAACCAGTGATTATCCATTGTGATAACACCAGCATAGTGAATATGTCAAAGAATCATGTAAATCATTCAAAGACTAAACATATTTCTATCAAGTATCATTTCTCGAGGGAGAAGGTAGCAGATAAAGAGATTAAACTGGAGTATATTAGCACCAAGGAAAATATAGCAGATATATATACTAAACCTTTTCCAAAAGATGCTTTTGAATATCTTAGAGACATGCTTGGGGTGATGGCCCCTCCCAGTGAAGACTAAAATGATGCAAATATGCATTATTCCAGTGAATCTTAGAGCTATATCATTCTCTAGACTTGATGTATGGATCTACTCCTTAGGGGGATTGATCGCATGAGAATACTATGGAGTACATTTGGGTGATATTACACCTAGCTGATAAGACATGAAGATTTGAAAAAGGCTACAGATGAGTTATGGAACCCTTTTCCATTGTTGCCAAAGAGGGAAGGAATCTATGTGAAAATCCCTACTGTTTTGGGGATATTTGTGTTGAGGATATTGATAAGATTGTATTGAGAGAGAGTACTTTTGGGTTGATGCATATGGATTTTCCCATATGTTTCCATCATTGCCAAAGGGGAGATTGTTGGATGATATCAATTTTGGTTACTGATCATGCTATTGATATTCATGTTTTATCATTGATGTCAACATATATTTCTATGGAGAAGACATACTGACTACATAACTAGAAGGTATGTACGGACACTGTATGGATGATTTAGAATGATCAAAGTTGGATTTATGTAGAAGGATGTGTATTGACCTTATTCCTAAGGTCTCTTGGATCTATGGTGCATACTATGGATGTTACAGTTGATTTGGTGAAGAATGCTTTTCTGGACTATAACTGTGATTCAAGACAGACCAGGTCTCTGTGTTTTGGGGGTATATCTTTCTAGCAAAGATATTTCAAAACTTACGAGCTTATTGATGGATAGAAAACATATGGTAGAGTAATGGATTGAGTTTGATTTTTTTTTGGATAATGATAACATCAGGTGTGGCGTGTATTCTGGAGAAGACCTATTTCCTGGCTGACTTCAAACATGTAGCGTGTGAAATCAATTGTGAGCATGAATTATGGATCTGAAAGTATATGTGATGAATTGTAAATGAAGTTTACTTGTTATAGATACCATGTGTATCTTAGCAAGGATTTATGTAATTATTTGTATGATGGAAAGCCTTAATTGGCCGACCTAGTTAATTATGTATTAGGAAAGCTTAACTGGCCGACCTAATGAATTATTGTAAGAGGGTATATATGAATGATATTTTCTTATGGAGAAGGTGTGATAGATTAAAAAGGGCAAAGATGTGTGGAAGCTACGAATCTTGTTGACTGCTGGATATAAAGAAGAGTTGATACTTCATTGGAACTAACCAAGAAAAGATAGTTGTTATCTAACAGTTCACTAGAATGTGTATTTTCTTTATACACTTGATTCATATTGTAAATCCTTGAGGGTGGCTTTAACCTTCTTTGGGAAATGTACCTTGGCAGTGAGCCTACTATTTTCTTTGACTCCTAATAGGGTCTGTCTCCTAATAGGGACTGTGTACTATAATGTTGTAACAAGATCCTAACAGGGCTAATATCTTTCAACAGGGATACTATACTCTTAGTACATTATTTGTGGGGGTTAATTCCCACTAGGGTTTTACCTTTAAAAGGGTTTCCTCAACAAAAAATATTGTCTTATGGTGTTTCTTTTATTGTGTTATCATTTACATTTGCATATTTGGTTTATAAAGTTTAAAGTTTAATAATCTATATTACAATTGATTAACCCCCCTCTCAGTTGTCTTATGGATTGTTATTCCTAACAGATAGCAGTGATACTTGGAGTTAGCATCTTCTTTGCACTCTTAATAAAACCTTTCAGATCTACATACCTATAAAAGGCCATGCTCATCCTATACTAGCCTTACCACTTATTCACTGCATCCATGGCCCTTTTTCCAATAGTAAAGTTAGTCTCTTTGAATTGTCTAGGTGTGAAGGTGTCTTTTCTGTGAGGAGCCAAATGGTCCTTATCTGTCCACATCAACTTCCATATGAACTCTATTTAGGCCACTCTTGAAGGCACATACTTTGGAAGTGTGTGGGGGAGGGGGGGCTGGGAACATCCATAAACCCTAATTATGGTGAAAGTCTTCTCACAATAGAATTCACACCAATTGTAAAGTCATGGCAATTTATCTATGTACTGGAAAGGTCTCAGAAGTTGAAGTGTTCTGATTGGTAGGCTAGTTACATTAAGGCCCATTAGTTCTAGAAGTGTATGTTCTATCTAGTTCTCAAAGACACAAAATTCATTCTCATTTGAGGTATAGTTCCAAACCCTAATCCATAACTGTATGGGGTTTGGTTGGCCTTGGAATTTAGTTATTGGTATTAGAAACTTTGTATTCATGTTGTCAACATTGAAATACAATATCAAATTCATTAAAAGAGAATAATGCATGAATTTTGGGTTGACCTTCTTCTAAATGTTGATCAGACCCTCATGCATTTTGTTGATGAAATATTGGATGTAGTTAGAGTCTATGTTGGAATGGGAGTTCTGAATATCCAAGATAATCATGAGTAGGTCTGCAGATAGCTTCTCAATAATTCCATCAATGCCTAGAACCCTACACAACCCATAGGATATATAATTCATGTAGAAATAGAGGTCTTTAAACTCTTAAGGTGCACCCTTTGAAGTAGGCAATGGAGAAACATGGTAGATGTTGAAGGCTTTCATGAGAGATTCCCTATCTAAATTTAATAAGGTTGTTTCATCTCCTTTTCTACTTATTTTGGAGGTAGATTCATATATTATTGCTAGTGTTATCAATAGGTCAACATCTACGAAGACATCTAGGACAATTAGATTTGCTACACCTAATGTATAAGGGTTTGAAATAGGAATTTGTCTATCCATATTGCTATAGAAATAATTAAACAAATGAAAGTCAGAGCACTTGAGAATGATGGGATCTCTACAATTTGACATAGTATAAGTGAAAGATCCATCATCTACCTTTTTATTTTTGTTTTTTCCTGGCAGTAGAGCAACAAAATTGTCTAAGAAATTCCTTTTTTCTTTCTGCTCCTCCTCTGCATCCTTGGCCTTGCCACTGCCTAAAGGTCTACTTGACTCATCTTGACTCATCTCTACTAATATTTACTAATATTCACTGATCTTCTGAACAATTCTTCTCTCAAACACAAGCTACTTCTCACAATTCACTTTGAAAACTTATGCAATTTCTCTGCTCTTTACTCTAAAAACTTTGGTAATCACAATGTACAAAGGCTGTGTCTATTTATCATTTAAAATTGAATGCACCAGTCTAGTCGAGAACTTGGAAACCATTTCTCAATCACTTCTGCAATAAATCTGCATAGCTTGACATCAATTATTTCCTAGTCGTGGCACTTGAAGTTGATAGGAAATCAAATTTGAAAAGCCTAGTTGGAGTAGTCATGAGTTCTTTTTCAATTTTAAAACCTTATTATAAGAAAAAAGGCTCGACATGTGATCTGATTGGCCAGTTTTTCTTTCTTTTTCACATGTCATCAGATTACTTGTTCTCTATCAGAATATTTTGTTTTAATTAACCTTGGCTTTCATAATATTTCCTTGACATGGTGCAAGAATAAATCCTTAATATTTTACCATACTTAGACCACAGTTTATCTGGCAATAACATGACTACTTTATCTCCAAGTCCCTAAGAGTTTGCTTTGACTCAGGTTACATTACGAGATCTAGTGCCAGCCACATGATCTTGTTCTTCATCTACGGTTATCGCTAGGTCACTAGATGGTTTTCTTAACTTTGATTATGTTCTAAGATTACGCACTAGCCAATCATTTTAACTTTACTTTGCATTTGATCTACTTCTTAGCACTGAGTAACTTTTTTATTCTTATCTCTGAATCAATGAATAAACCTTACTAGGCTATTCTTTGACCATGATTCAAATCTATATATTTAGTGAGTGAAAGATCTCTAAGTGTTTGAATATTTCTTGTAACCCAAGCTTCATCTAGAGATTTAGCTCTAGTCGTTCATCTAATATGAGATCTACGATCCTCACTGATTTGCTGAGCTTTTATCTTAACCTTAGGTTCATTCAGAGATCATGTGACAAGGCGATAAGATAACCTTTTTTTATTGCTGATTTAATCTAGAGAATCAGCGAACAACTAAGTCTCTGAATTGCATTTCAACTAACCATGGATCTATTCATAAACCATGTGCACGCTATAATATTTGAGTCATGTCAATGGTTCAGATCTTTCTTTTCAACTCAGCTTTTAAATTTAACTTGACCTTAAGTCATTTGGAGATTACGCGAATAAGAAAGCTCTAAGTCGCTGAATGTTTTAATTTACCCTGAGTTTATTCAGAGATCACGCATAGACCCACAATGAGAGCTTGATCTATGCTTTCCACTGAGTCTCTAAATCATTTTTTACTTGCTCTTTTAGTTTGGAGATTGTGTGACTACCATTGATATTTCTTTTAATCTATGGCCTGTACTGAATCTCTGAATATTTGGCTTTAACTCTAGTTTGTTCAAAGATCACGTGACTAAAGGTTATCTTGTAATGCTTGGAATAACTTTGGTTAAGTCTAGAGATTCAAAGATAAAGGATATCTCTAAATCACTAAAATGTTTTCTTAACCCTGGGTTTATTCAGAGACTTCACAAACACCACAGATCTCTTTGCCACTTAAACATTTGTCTACATCTTAGCTCATTACCTCTTGATCGCTAAATAAACTAATGAATTTTTTACTTCTTCTAGCAATTCAAATCCAGACACACATCTCTGTCTTGATCAATGCTCCAAATTTACTCACAAAAAAATTGAATTAGCTCTGACTTAACCACAACTTACCATGGATCTGCTGGAGATTCAATGACTAAATGAACCTCTAAGTTGCTGAAGATTTCTTCTAACTCGGGTTCTATTTGGAGATCACACGCTAGCCCTCAGATCTTTTCTTTACCAACAATGAGCGCTAAGTCTCACAATCTTTGTATACTTTATCAATTCTTCTCGAGATTACATGACAACCCTTGATTCTCCTTTTATCCAACAACCTGCACTGAATCTTGAGATTATCTTCTTAACCACACTTTCATTCTGAGATCACGCAACTAAGTTATCTCTGAATCTCATAATAAAATTTACTTTACTTAGTCTCAACCTTAGGTTTATCTTGATATTACGTAACAAACCTTATCTCCAAGTCTCTAAAAGATTCACTAACTCATGAGTTAATTGGGAGATCACATGCAGACCACATGATTAAACCAAGGATATATCAAGATCTACGGCTATCGCTTAATCGCTGAAGAAAAGCTTGATCTTGGAATTTGTTTGGAGATCACACACCAGTCGCTCATCTAGAAAAATATCAATGATCCTCACTGGATCTTGAAGTCTTTCACTTAAATCTGATTTCATCTGGAGATCACGCGAGAAAGCATAAAGTGAACTATGTCTTGACCTTGGGTTATATTACTAGATTACACAACTAAGCTATCTTTGAATTTCTGAAGATTTCTTATAACTTGAGTTAAGTCATGAGATCAAGTGCTAGCCACATGATTAAATCTGCATCCACGGCTGTCGCTAAATCTCTAAATCTTTGAGCCAACTTCATAATTATCTAGCGGTCACGCGCAAACCGCACAATCAGATCAAGATTAACCATCTGTGCTTAATCTTAGAATGTATAATAGCATATTATTTTCTTCTCAATATTAAGAGATAAAGATCTGTACCAAGTCTCTAGACCAGATGGAATATTCAGTTATGATTGTGAGATTAGGAGATAAAGGTAATGACTTAAAAAGTACATGACTTAGGACATCTTAAGTTAATCAACAAAAATGAACTTCAAATTAGAACTAGGTTATGAATATCTATGTTTTTTTGCATGGAAAAGACACAAAAAACCTAGGGTTTAAGGGTTTTGATCACTTTGCATTGCATTGCTTGGATAAGAGACACTTGCAGGAAAATGTGATCGTACAATGGGACATAGCTCGACATTCTTAGGTAGAACTAACACTAGGAACAAAAAACTCTTAGAAAGACTCAGAAAAACTAGAAATATACCCAGCATAACCTCAAATCCAGGATTTTCATTTTTAGATAAGATTGAAGGCTTATCATATCAACTTACCTCTGCATGAGAATTATCCTCTTGTTCTTTGCACAAATCTTACTTAGACTTAGAAAAGTAAACGGCACTATCATGTTGATAGAAAGATGAATCTTCATTTGTAAAAGAAGCATGATCAATTATAGGTTCATCCTCATAATCTTTCTATTCATTTACTTCAATGTCAGCTTCAAAGTCAGCACCATCGACATAATTAGATTCAACATCACTAGAGTTATCTTCAAGTACATTTTCAGGTTCAAATTTTTGAATTCATTGTATTCATTTCCTGGTATGTTCAACCTCCTCTTCTCTTTGGGATGTAGACCAATTGACTGATTTAGGCACACAAAGTTCTAGAAATAACTCAATATATGTAAATCGTGGAAGATAAATATCCACTGGAAGCTCACTATATGCATTAGAAAAAATTTCATAAAACAAAAGTGTTTATTTATCCTTTATACTTCTTACCTTTTTCTTTAAAAACAATATGCAATTATTTTTCATGATTTAATCTCTCCTATGTTCAATATTCTCAGATTCGGGATCCTTAATATCCTCTATCCACTTCTTGGTGCATTCAAAATATTTTTTCATCAAAGAAGCTGACCAATTAGTTGAACTAGGAAAACAAAAGGCCACAAATACATGAACCCAAAATGTCTCTTGAGGACAAAAAGGAATATCATAATCCCTCATTGTAGCAGAAAACCTCTTATAAAAAAGAAAAGAGGATTCTCCCACCATTCTTTTTTTCCTTTCTTGAAACACCAAAATAATATCCTGGAGCCCTTGTTCTTGCAACCTTTGTTTGTCTTCAAGATATTCGTCATCAACATTTGAATCTAGAAAAAGTACTCCAGATATGGACATAATAGAATCCTTGAAGTCTATGTCATCATACTGCCTCTTGAAACAATCTACTAGTTCATCCATAGATCCTACTCAACCATGAGGTAATCCTATAAACCAATCCCTAGAATCTTCAAATATAGATTTAACAAAAAATTTCATCGATACATCTTCATGTACGATGTCACAGTGATGCATAATATGAATAAACCACTTTGGATGTGTCTCAGCCAATTGCTCACCCACACCACTGAACTTAGGTAATTAATCTATGAATTTTGATGGAATAAGATGTGGTTAAGCATGGACTCCATTGAAATTTATAGCTCCATACAACCTATCTCTATACGGTTGTAACATCTTAATAGGCAATATGGTTACAAACCTTTCTCTCTCTCCCTCTCAATTAGTGTTGATCACTTAATAGCAAAAATTTTAGGAACTAATTTTCATGGAACAAAAGAAATTATCCAATGAAAACAAAATACCTATATGTGATGAAGTTTCTACAAAACTTTGATCTGAATTCACCTCCAAATCACCTTCAAAAACTTTGGTAGAGTCTCCACCTCATCTTCAGAGGGAAATATTTGAATTTGTTGAGAAATTTTTCACAACTCTATCCTTCTTTAAATCATAGAGCTCACAACATAGCCCCAATAGGATCTCATATTGATTCCTCTCTTGAGTATTCTCATAGTCAAAGGAGTCCAAAACATCTGCTGCATCTATCACTACAATTCCACCTCCTTCCTATGTAGCATTTCTTCAATCATGCACACTGGTGGAGATTAGAGAACTCAGAGTCACCACTCACTACATGTGAGATAGTATATGTATTAATTTAAGAACTAGGACTTTCAGACAACATGGAATGACATACAAACAAAATTGAATTGCTCTTAAAACCATGAGGAATATTTCTTTGTAGCACATGACTCTATAACTAACTCCCTAGTAGAGTTGCCTTTTTGTTGGTGTTTAAAACTGCTATGCTTTGAAAGCAACCAATATATCTTGAGACTTATGTTAGAAGTGGTTAGCTCCAATTATGAAAGCTCTGCAAGGTAACTAGACCAACTATAGGGACAAGATTGCCCTTTTTCACTTTTGGCTCTGCAAAATGAAGGTGGGTACACCTAATCTAGATAGAAACTCAACTCTTTACAACTACTTATAACTCTGGATTTTAACAACAGATAATGGTAAGAAATTATAAAATGAAAACCACTCATTCATTGACTCTTCACAACCATGCAGGACAAACAACTAACAACCATAAAATGTAAAAGGAACTAAAATGGTTTTGATGTTTTAAATGATGGGCAGAATATAGCCAAACCTATCAGACATATATCTAAAAAGAATATACTCATTCTTGATCAGTTCCTTATCCATTGGGCAACTCCTCAATACAAATACTAAAGGGTGAAACCAACCTACTCGTCAAAGACTCATAACCATAAACATAAATATCCCAGATCATGCACTGCTTATAGTATCCTTATGTAGATAACCAAGTGAGCTTATGTTATATCCAAAGCATTTTAATTTTATCTTAGATCAAAGAATTATGAAATACAACATATGCATAAGAAAATCTTATGCAATAAATCAAAAAACTCAAAACTCAGAAGATAACACAAAGGAGAGACTTAAAATCTGAGAAAAATTATATTAAGTATGATGAATCAAAGTTTCAGCAACAATATGACTAAGGATTGTGTGCATAAATGTTGTCACACTTCTATGAATCATTCCATTCAAGGTTTCTCAAGAATGAGGCCTCAAATATCGATCCATAGCTCTCTAGTCATGGATGTGTAAAAATGTAAAATGAAGGCCCTCAGATTGACCTAGTTGTGTCTATTGTAAATACACCATGAAACGAGATATTCAAATGCATGAAAATGAAATCTAATCTAAATGATAATAATGCATATTATTCTATGAAAGGAAATATGAATGCAAATCTAATCTATGGAAATAAAGATGATTCTAATCTACATGAGGAGCCATGAATGCAAGAATAAAGAAAACAAGAAGAGAGTTTGAGTGCTCAAATTCTCCTCTAAAATTGCTCTCCAAACCTGCGGCATAACAATATTATGAAAACCTAATATGAAAATGAGAAGGAGAGGTCTCCTTTTAAAGGAAAGTGAATGATTGAGATTAAGAGGCAAAAATCAAAGGCTATGATTAAGAGGAAAAAACCCACCACT
>MU224676.1:3081004-3098109 GCA_018584345.1 Thuja plicata | reverse complement strand
TTCAAGGTTGCTCAAGAATGAGGCCTCAAATATCGATCCATAGCTCTCTAGTCATGGATGTGTAAAAATGTAAAATGAAGGCCCTCAGATTGACCTAGTTGTGTCTATTGCAAATACACCATGAAAAAAGAGATTCAAATGCATAAAAATGAAATCTACTCTATATGATAACAATGCATATTAGTCTATGAAAGGAAATATGAATGCAAATCTAATCTATGAAAATAAACATGATTCTAATCTATATGAGGAGCCATGAATGCAAGAAGAATGAGACAAGAAGAGAGAAGTTGCAATATCCAAGCTCAAATGCTCAAATGCTCCTCCAAAATTGCTCTCCAAACCTGCAACATAACAATACTATGAAAACCTAATATGAAAATGAGAAGGAGAGGTCTCCTTTTAAAGGAAAGTGAACAATTGAGATTAAGAGGCAAAAATCAAAGCCTATGATTAAGAGGCAAAAACCTACCACTTAGAAAGATGTGAGGAAAAAGGGATTTTATTTACTTTTTCTACAAATAAGGTGCTTTAAGTGGAGATTTTTATTTATTTAATTAAAAGAGGGGTTTTCTTTCAACTAAATAAATTAGAAGAATTTTATTTAATTAAATGGGGGAAATTGAATTTAATTAAATAAGAAGAATTTAATTTAATTAAAAGGGAGAGATTTACTTTAATTAAATAAGATGAATTTTATTTAATTAAAGGGAGATTAAATCTTTTAATTAGATAAAAATGATCAAACCTTAGGAAATATTGAAATAATTGAATAATTGAATTAATTACAATTTGATCAAGGAAATTGATTTGGATTGAAAATGTTTCAAAGCATTGATTCAAAAATTTGATAAATTGATAAAATGATAAATGGGGCCCAAAGTCTAGGTGACCATTTTAGGGTGCATACAAGGATATATACAATATAATAATATATAAAAGATTATAAGAACTTTCTACTCTGTCTTGTACAATCTCAAAACATTTGTTATATCCTAGACTGGAAACAAGTAAGAAAACTAATGCTCTCTACTTTTCCAATTCTCCAGCCTTTACTAAATGATCTTGAAAATCCCTTTATAGGAAACAGGGATGAAATAAGATTTGGATAATTTAGGGTAAGGGTTTATAATAAAACCATTTCAAGCATTAAAGGCATTCAATTCATTCATTTAATCTATCAACAAGTTGAAACCCTATCTTCATTGCAATCTATGCAATCTGATCTGATCTGTAGCCATAATTCTTGGGATGTCAAGAATAGTACCATGAAATCTGAATTCCCAAGCCACATGACGTGGAGAGAAAATCAACATAAATGCAGAGGAGACAACACATCATTCAAAAGGTTACATAAGGTTTACAGATCTGATCAAAAACCCCCACAGCATCACTTCACACATAAATGCATCTCGCAGCATCAGATCTCTACCCTAACATCATCCTACAACTGTGCAAGAAAGGTCCAGAAGATCAGATCGACACATTTATGACGAGGAACAAAATTCTCAGTCCACTACCATGAAAACTCTAAGAAATACATTTGAAAACTCAAATATCGGTTATAATGGTCAGAGGTGGCATAGAATATGGCATCAAAAGTAGAGATAAAGACTTTATCTCACTTTAAACCATATCCATAGATCTTTTAAGTTAGCCAGGCTCTAACAATCTTATCAGACAGGTGGCACCTTATCGCGATTCTTTTAACATTATCTATTGACCATCTCTACATCTAGGCATAGTGTTGTCTATTAGATTAATCATATATATTATCTTTGTCTTTAACTTTCCTTTAACTTATCCTTCACAATCCCTTCGTATCTCTGAATCTTCAGAGACTTGTCTTAACTATGGTTTTATTTTTAGATTTAGAGACACAGCTATCTCTAAGTTGCCAGATTCTTTCCTTGACCCATGGTTCATTGTGAGATTGAGTGATAGTTGCACATCTTGATCTTAATCAATGGTTAGCACCTGATCACTGAATACTTTTCACTTTGCTTTACTTATCTGGAGATTTAGCACTAGCCACACATCTTGGTCTTAATCAACAGTTGTTGCATGAAAACTAAAGACCTTTCCTAACTTTAGGCTTATTCTGAGATTTAGTGACAAGGCATATCTCATGATCTCCAAATAAAAATCTTAACCCTAGTCTATTCTCAAGATTCAGAGATAAAGCATATCTCTGAATCACTGAATCCTCTTGCTAACTACATTTCCATTATGAGATTCAGTGATCGCCACACATCTCAATCTTAATCAATGGCCAGCGCTGAATCTTTAGATATTTTGATACTTAACTATGATATTATGAGATTAGGAGATAAATATAAACATTTAAGCACTAACATTGTCGCCAGATCACTAAATGTTAAGAACTTAACCACAGACATTATAAGATCAGGAGATAAAAGACTAGGACTGGGCCCGCAAAGCAAATATAACCTACCTTTGCTAGATCTCCAGATGAATATGGAATATTCCCTTTCATTACAAGATTAAGAGATATCCTTTCATGCCAAGTCTCTGGACCATGAGGAATATTCCATCTCGATTGTGAGATTAAGAGACAAGGCATAAAAGATAAAGTGGCACATGGCTAGTAAGACCTAAGTGACCTTGAAAAAGAAATTTGATTTTATAAAAAGCCACAAAGACTTAGGTTTTTAAGGGTTTTTCTCTTAAAATGAGCCAAGGGTTTAAGCACAAAGACATTAGGGTTTGTGAGACTAGGGAAAAGAACACTTGGAAAAGCCTAAAACCATGAAGATTTTTGATAGTGCTAACAAGTTCAAAGCCATATCCTAGAAAATGTATGTAATGTTTCATGAAGGCTTTGACACTATCCTTGGGAGAAATGATAAGGAACACAAAACAAAAACAATGATGGTCATGTGTGGAAGAGAGTAACTTATAATCATTTTTCTATCAAACCCTAGGTAGGCGAGGGTTTAGTGACTGGCTTCACAAAAATTGCAATAACTTACACAAAACATGATGGATTGACTTCAATCCAATTGTGGATGATATTTATTTCATTTCTTAAAACATCCATATGCATCAGACCAATCACTCAATCTGTACGGATCTGTACAATACAAAAGAATAGTGAAATTGCCAGGGAAATACAACAGTTTTATTGATTCAAAAAAATCTTCAACAACCTTGAATTCCTCAGCCTACTGAGGCATAAATTGAAATATTTTAACTTCCTCAATAAACACCAACCAAAATCTGAACCATATGGTCGTTGGGAGGCAAGTTGCACAATTTGTTCAAGAGTTGCTCAAAAGTTGTCCTGCAACTTTTTTGCAATTTTGCACTTTTTGTCAATTTTGCATCCACATACCTTCTACCCCCAAAATTACATTTCCTATAGGTAATATATGACCCTTAACACAACAAATTCTATTTTTTTCATTTTCATACTCTCCTAAGGCCTTTGACCAAGTTTGACCATATTGGCCTTGGCATGCCTAATCAAGACCTAGTCGCCTTTAGCCTTACAAAATCGTTTCAAAACCTTACAAAATGATATGAAATGGTCCATGGGAACTTATTACAACATAAATAGGTTCTTCATGGGGTTCCCCTATACCACTCGAAGCCCAGAGCATGCTAGATTCCATCCCATTTGTGGGGTTCCAACCTCTTCGAAACATGAACATGCTAAAATTTAAAATGCTAAAGCAAGGTTGAAATTGAGTTTGATGTTGAATTTAAACCAAAAAAATTAAAAATAAAACCAATCCCTTTAGCACATAAAAGAATTTTGAGATCAACTTTGATTGAATGGAGGTCAACAACCCCTCTATTTTTGCCCTAGACTTGGCATGAGCCCCAACCAGTGTTGAATTTTTCCAATGTTTTGGGGCTTGGTGTCCATGTAGTATTTTTTTTTTAATTCTTTATCCAGGTGGGTAGGAATAAAATTTTCATTCTTATATATTCCTATTTTATCTCCTCTAAATTTATAGGCTCTAGGAAAGATGAAGGCTCATATAAATCAAGGATTTCTCGAATCTATCTCCGTCCTAATGATTAACATTAGGACCTCTCCTTAATTCCTCTTCACAACCCTCAAAATTGGGTCATATATGTCTTCCACTGTCCTAAGCAAGTCAACATCCATAAAGATGTTTGGCACTACTAATTTCACCATATCATACTGCTAAACATTTTAGAAAGGAGACTGAAGATTTCTTTGTCCAACCCACAATCTAAATGTATCTAGACCTGTCATTAAAACTCTTGTATCTACAATGTTGAATTCTTTATCTATTAAACCCCCCCTAGGGTTCTATTAGTTGTGAACTTTTGTCCTTGATACCTATCATTCGTTGATGGATTTAATTGATCCACAAAATCATCATACATGTTTGTCTTTAGGTATTCTGTTTGTCTAGAGTGATGTCTTTGGGGTGCCATTTTAACAAACTAGGGCTTTCAATTTTAAAAATTAAACGAAAGAGGAAAACTAGAAATTTATAGAGTTAAGAATTACAAAACTAACTTCAGAAAATTCTCCCCTATTTTATCAAAATCCTATCCTTAGAATGAGTTGAAATCATTTCCCCATGATTTGAGAGCGATTCCTAATTTTACAGCTTTTAAAAAAAAAACTAGAAAATGTCAAGAATTGCACTTATAGTTTTTTGAACAGGAAACCCTAAATTCACACTGCAACAACTCACTTTGATCTTCTTTGACTCTGGAAACTGATTCTTCTCTCACATGGATTCTCTAGTGAATGAAAATGGCATGAAAATCCTCTTTTATTCTTCCTAGAATAGGGTTTCCAATGTTCTGCCTACCATTAATTTTCATTTGATTCAAAAATAGCTCCAATCAGGATTAAAACAAGTTTGAATTTCACCCATAGTTTTTTGTCAATTCTCGCTCATCAAATAGATCCAATTATTCAATCTGACATTGACTTCCTATATGGAAAGTAGGCCCATCTTATTACCAACGAGGCATGTCCATCTCATTGGCTTTACAACTCATCTTTTGGTCCCACCATCGGCTTACTCAGGATCAACGAGGACACATGGCATCATCTTGCGATGCCCCAAAAGTTAATCATCCTCACATATTTGATCATGGGATCATGAGGACTGTCATATTTAATCTTTTTTTACTGGCTCATTGTATAAGTCTCTTATCCTTGACTGATAACCCTCAAAAAAATTTAATATGCCTTTAAAACATCGGCATTCAAAACCTTCACATGCAAAAAGATGCAATCAAAGTAACTCGACATTTAACCAAAGGTAGTTGGAAAAACATATTAAAATCATTCCTATGGTTCCTTCGACCCATAGATATGCGATAAGTGACAGTCTCTCGTGATGCCTCTATGAATAAAATATTAAGTAAAAATCTTCACGACATTGTGGGGAAAGATTAATAACTTAAAATAGGCAAAGTGACCTGCAAAGACATATACATTGCACATAAGCTTCCATCATAAATATAAATAACCAATATACATTTGTGCCACCTCCTGCCATAGCTAGTTGACAATTGTTTTATAGGACACAAATAAGCATAAATAGATAAATAAAAAAATATATAGTCTATGGTCGAATCGAAGTGGTGGCAGTCAGGTTTGAATTCATTTTATATTTACAATTCAATAAAACCTAACTCTTATGCTACAAAATCATCTTTGGTTTTTGTTTCATGGTTTATCATGGCCCCATACAAATGAATTAACTAACTCAAGTGTATTTTAATGTTTATGGTTGTGACATACCTTTCATTCGAAAGTGGTTTTAAGGATTTTTATGGAGAAACAAGTGGGATATTGACTTTTCTTTCATGACAGGGTATGCAACCCGTGACAGTGAGGGTTACACAAAGAATTTAATATTTATCCTCTTTCCAGAGTTGAGAAATCTTTGAACTTGGTATTTTGAAAGTGTAAAGAGTCTATTTTATGATTTTGATATTGGAAGACATGGATAATGTTGTTTGGGACTATAATAGTGATGACACTGACTCTTAAGCTATGCATTTTTTGTTTTCCTGAGAGGGTTCTGAGAACAATTTTGTGGAACAAGAAAAGATTGATCATTTATAATACTAAAGTATGTGGATTTATGTTTTTTATGACTTCTTTTGACCCTTGTAATGTGACTTGTTGATCAGGAGTCAAGAATCCTTTTACATGCTTTGCAAAAGTGGCCTAATTAGGCCTACGATGTAAATAGCAGTCCATTTTGTAGTCAAGTGTTCCAAAAGAGTTATATGATCAAATTATATATATTGTAGTCATTTTTTTGTAAATGATTCCATTTTGTAGTCATGTCTTCTAAATGAGTCCAAGGGTGTATAAATGTTGTATTTGGTTGATCTAAGATGGTTCGAAAGTGGCTTGAGCCTCATGAACTATTGAGCCTTTGCTTGGTGATTATAGCATATGAGGCAGACTGGCCTTTTGAAAAAGGAGGGTTCGACTTTAAAAACAGTCATGGATGGAAGTCAAGCTAATAATAATCTTGATCCGTTCTAAAGTATGGAAGTGTCAGGAATTTTTTTTGTGGAGTGAGAAGTTCACTACATAGTTGCTTGCTTGGTTTAAAGGGAGGATATTAACCCTTTGTTGTGAAACATCCCTAGAAGTTGGTGATTTGAAACCTTCTGCTGCAAGAATTTGCCACCATTCACCCATCATAGATAACCAATAGGAGACACTTTGTCCTATGTTGAACTCTATTATAGTGGGATAATTTGTCATGTTTTCCACTGGCTAAGCTGTTGTGTTGGCTAAAAATTGTTACATACATGTCGTTTTGTCGCTCATCATTATTTCCCCCACTTCCCCACGCATATCATGTCCACCTATACAATTGTTGAAAGAAAAATGTCTGCGAGGAATTATTTCTATAGATTTTATTGTCAGGTACAACAAAGAGGCAGAAACATCAGGATGAATCTAGTCAAAATCTTTAAAAAAGCACCAAAATACAAAGCACTAGCCAGATGATGGAACTGACGTCATTATTGGCCATCATTAATAACCTATGTTGGATGCAATATATCCATCCACAATCACATGTGATTCATCTTCTTCATATTTTATTGACCTCTCCCTCCTCTTGGTCTCACTATCAAAGGGTAAGACAAACTGGCCCGACTAAGGTACTTCCTTTGACTTGTCTCAATTGCTAGTCTCTCCACGTTGTCATCACCCTGAGCATGCTACCTATTGGCATTGAACCAGGCCTAGGGAAGTACAATTCTAGTATCCATTGGGTTAGTGTGTTACCTGAAATCAAATTTTAATGCATTACACTCTTCGAGGTCAACCAAGAACTTCGCACAGAAGACGCAAATGACTTTTTTTGTTCAAGTGTCAACGACATTTTATTCGAAAATATCTTCAGCATTATACTTGCTTCCTTCCATTCTGTCTTTCCATCCATTTCTAGTGTACCACCCCTAAAATATTGAGTAATATTTTTAGGAGTGTGTGCAATGATAGTTTTATCATAAACCCCTTCGCATATGAACATATAATTGACATTCATAACACATGAACTGGGAACTAAAACATCCCCTGCACAATGATATATTGTTAGACTAAAGTGAAGGTCTATTAATACAAGAAACATTGCATTCATTCACTTAACTAGTACACAACCTTATAATACCCACTTACCTCTACCCCCTATTCCATTGGATGATATATTGGTCATTTTTGCAACCATCGCGTGCTTACACATGTTTCCCTGCACAACCCATAGAAATCACATACATATAGGCCATCTCCACTTGCCTTTAGAAGGTACCAAGCACTCGATGATTGAATTTTAACTTAGTGCAAACAAGGATGTGTCTCATCTAGTACATAGTCTACATCAAGAATCTCCTTTCCCCTCTCCATACTAGTCTGTATGTGTCCAAACCTATAGTTTGTGAGAAATCCAAAATGTTGCAACCTCTATTTTTGCCAGTAGAATGGTCCACATGATAATCAAGTGTGAAGTATAGGTGGTCCATCCTCCTTGCACACTTATTACAATGATCATGTAGGTAACGTGTTTTTAGTATGCAATGGTATGACTCAATTGCAGCATTTATGTCCTAATTAGCATGTGGAAATTTTCAAAAGTTCTTTTCCCGCATAGATTCAAACAAAGTTTGAGACCAAGTATAAGCCCAATTTAAAATGTGTGAAATCAAAGGAATTAACAACCACCAACAATGATGAGTATTCAAATGTGCTTCTCACCAATGCAGTCTTCTTCTTCGCACCATGTCTCGGTGAAGTAGTCTAAAAATCATGGTTGATCGCTGAACTCATCCAAGAAGTCATGAAATTAATCAATAGTAGTCTCTTTTCTTCCCTCCGTGGCCATCATGATTTTCCATAAATGGTGAAATAAATCCATGGCTCTTTCCTTTGTTGCATACATGTACAAGTTCTTGAGCCATGCTCGATACACATGCCCAAAGGAAAAGGATGACACGACATTTAAATACATCCCTGAATGTAATGAACAATGATTTGTAAGAATAAAAAAATTCAAACACAATCAAACACATCAAGGGATTTCATTTGAATATTTCAAACTAATGATACATGCATATATTATATGGTTATGATCTCTTCTCTTGCATCATCTATAATAAATGCAGTGATCTCTCAATCAAATTTTGCAAGAATCCCTCATCTGTGAACCTTAGTTAACCAGACTTGAATGTCCTCAATCTTTTTCTAAGATGACATGACCCATGCCATGAGTACTCCGGACTACTTCTCATCAAATAGTAGCAACGAGTACAATTGGAAGTGAATAAATTAAGAATGACGAAAAACATTTCCATCAATGAATGCATAGACTTTCTCAAAATATCACTGTAGTAGTTGGGACATATTTCAGTTATCTTACCCCATAATTATTTAGCTGTGAAAGTTGAATCCATTGAGATGATTGAATGATGTGAGTGTTAGACCATCATTTGAAGAATCCAAGGAGTCTGAATTCCCATAATAAAAGGTTTGTTCACACCAACAGGGAGTTGGAAAATTAAGAATTTACCACTGTCACATATTTTCCATAGTTTAATACTTGTCTCATCATTCACATCCTTTTGTGTTCAAATGAACCGCACCCTTCTCAATGCATTTAGGACATCCTTGTGTGTTAGGAATCCATCTCTTTTCCTCAACATATTAGTGAACATATGATCATATTAATGTATATCCATGATCGCATTGAAACTTACATCCATCACTAATAACCTCTCTATATAAGATTTTCATTCATTCAAAAGGTTTGGAGCCAATATAGACCTTGGCTCATTCGTTGGGTCCCCCACCCCATGATAGATCACGTCCATATGGCATGTCATGGAACACCTTCACATTGATGTGGTACAGACAACCATGTTTTCTTTCAAACTATCAAGGTCATTTCTCACATGGAGGCTTGTCCCTATGATCTTGTGGACCATAAACACACCAATAAATGCAATTACACGTGTCAAATTGATGGGTGGACATGTATAAAAAAAATTTTAGAAGTGGAAACATAAGAAATGGTCTGGTTGACTAACCACAAATACATCTTTGTGCTCTGTTTCTTGCACGTTGTTGTCTGATTTTCATTTTTCTTCTTTCAGACAAATGTGGCTTCATAACCATCAACCAAAGATTCACCACTGAGGAATGCATCCAATCTACTAAGAGGTATCACTGCACACATGTTTTCTTTATAGTCATGTTCGAAAAAAGTTGGATTCCACATGATTTCATTAGATGAGAAAGGGCAGACTCCTTCGTTGTCATCTTGCACTTCCAAATTCATCAAGAGCTCCCATTTCCTTTGTCTCCCCATCCCAAGAAAAAGCTCAACACACTTGGGTTGTGTGTAAGAAACCCCTACAGCCAAGGCAATACAATAAAATTCAATAAAGACCAATAATTTCCCCATTGAAGTAATATGATGTTGTCAAACTAATTATTCTTAATAGAGACTTGAGCCTTATTCTATTTTCAACAACTTTGAGAAAATTTCATCAATTTTAGGCAGAGTTATAGTAGTTTTTCTACCAATAGCCCTGTGAGCAAGGGTTATTCAGGGTTTCAATGCAAAATTTTGAATTCATGGTAGTTTCCATTGTTATAATTTCTTCTACATTGGTTCATTAAAGGTTTATAGAGGGTAGTTTCATATCCAATAATTTGCAGGAGTGCAACTTGTCATTCGCAATCAAAATTATGACTATGTACTCTGATGACCCTGCATTTCTCACCTATTTAATTGAACTGTGATGAGGGCTTCAAAAAATGGATAGAGAATTACCTTGTAATGTTGTGCAAATGGGAGTTTTAGTCTGTATAGGACCTAACTTGATATTTGTAGGGCAGTTTCAAGATCTTTTCTTAAGAATTCTACTAAATTATTTGTAAAAGTGGGCTAGTTAACCCTGGTGAATAAAGTACCAGTCATTGTTAGTAAGATATGTTCCTAAACAACTATGCCTTTGTTGTACATGCATTTTAGAACCACCCAAAAGGGAAATTGAATCTATCTTTAGTTTGTGATTAGCTTCCCTACCTTATAAGTTGTGCCTTATTTTCTCGTCTACAAGGGCTAGTAGGAGAGAAGCCATGTTCATCGTGTACATAGGGGTTTGATGAAATCTGAGTTCTTGAGAGTCTTAAATATGCTTAAACACTATGTTTCTATTTTGCCTAAGTTTTATGGGAGGTTGGATGGGGTGTTTGGAACCTTAATGTGATTTTGGATATTTTGTGGCTTTGTACAAGCATCAACTCATTGTGAAAAAACCTGAACTTGTAAGGCTGACATTGGACCACTGGTTGCTGACAAAGCTAAGGGAAGAACATGTTTTGAAGCTTTTCATGGAGAGAGGGATGATTTCCTAATATGGTTGCTTGATTGGGTCAAGGGAAAGTTATGATCCCTTTGTTGTGAAATATCCCTACATGGTATTGACTTCAATTCTACATTTGCATCATCAATGGTGTATGTTGGCTCTATGTCAATAATATCTCTTCTATTTATTATTTCAAAAATACTAATCAAATAGATTTACCACTATTCTTTGGACAAGATCCTTCGACTGTGATTAGTATTGTTCTCTCAACCATTTATTGTTGGCAACTATGATGCAGAGAAAGGGACACATCAACACAGTCATGTTACAATTTGATTAAATAGAATATTAAAATTGATTTGTAAAGGGATATATTTCCCCCAACTCACCAATCCAATATGTGGAAACTCACCATGACAACATGTGTACAACCTTTTAGGAGATTCAAGGCTTGAAAATACTTATTTTCACCTTGTATGGTGGTTTCCAAACAATAGCCCCTTATCACCCTTCACTTCTCTTCATAATGACCCTTAGGCTTCATAGGTTACAAGCACAAAATTTATGGCTTCAAGGCTTACCAAACTCAAATGTATTTAGGACCACTTTAGACCGACTAAAAACAACATGTAGACACCCTTAATGGCCTCAAAAAATCTAATTTCTTTAACTTTCATACTACTGACATTATCTTCCCTGATGATTACTGGCCCATCATTTCAATATAATGATACATAACTCTTTGTATAGGGAAGAACTCTAACAAAAAACCACATTTCAAAAATATCTTGTTTGACAACTCAAAGCATATGCAGAATGATCAACAAACTCCTTTGCAACACTTGATTGAAAATAGGACTGCAATTGTTACCTACGCTTAATTATGCCTCCTCTTCAAGGCAACAACAAAAATGTCTAACTCCCAAAAACCAATTTGCATTCCAAGAGTTAGTGCAAGTTTGAAAACAAAATTGATCGACAGGTTCATCATTGCAACCAATCAACCTCTTCTTCTTTTAAAGAGATCTTAATCTTGACATGACATATATGGACAAAATTTACATAATCGGCCCACCTAGGGCATCAAAATTTTGTAAGGGAACATCCACTTTGGTACAAGATCACATAGCCATGGAGATGTATTATGAGGTCAAACTACATTTTTCCATATTTTTAATGTTGAATTAATGCTTTGTAGTGTCCTAAGGACCATTTGTATCAAAACAACTCAAGTTGTAAGGTTGGATGAGCCATTTTGTTCAAAATCACCTATAAGGTCCATATAAATTCTAAGTTGGTCAAAGGGTCAAAATGTCAAAAAAGGGGTTGAAAAAGTTGTAATTGGTCAAATTAAGTCTATTTTGTCATGTTCGAAATATTTTGTCACAAGTGCAAAAGTTGCAAAGTTGCAACATTGTAAAAAAAGTGCAAGAAAAGTTGCAGTAATGTATTCCATTGGTTGTAGAGTTGGTTGGGAATTTTGAGATATTGGAAAAGGTTTATAGTGAAATGTTTGGTCAATATCAAAGAGAGAGAGTAGTTTTGAGGGGATTGGGTAAGGCAAAATCATGAAACCATCAAATTGTCATGCCTTTTTGGAGGTCTTTAGTTGCTGCAGAGCCACATAGGCTCATCCACTGTTGTAAATTCAATATTTTTTGTTCATGAATGATATATTAATGAATTTTATTCCATTTGCATCTATGCTTATGTATTTTTGTGTATTTTTTTATGAGTTATGATTGTTTTTCTAAAAACTAACTAAACCCTCTGTGAGCGTAGACATACAGCTTAGCGATTCTATATCTCCTAACTCAACCGTTCAAAAAATATTATTTTTGGTGAAATGAAGGGTATATGGGTGTACTTTATTACTGCAAAGTGACAGGTGTACTTTTTAGATTTTGTTTACAATAAAACTGAATGGGATCAATATCTTGTCTTCATCACAAAAATGGTTCTTATGAAGTAGCTTCTACATTCTTATTCATGATATCAATTGTACTTTAAGAACTCATTATTAAAATTATTCATACATCTACCATAGTGTACTCAAGTAAGATAAAAAAAATACAAAGCTGTAAATAATTTTCACTATTAAGGTCGACAAAGAACTAGATCGCAAAACGTGATTTCAGTAGTTTGGCTTCCTTCCACTCTTTCTTGCCACTATTGTGATTGTTGTCACAACGTGTTGTCCCAACATTGCAATCTGAATTTTTCTTTGGTTTTCCCATTGTTTTGTTAGTAATAACTGATAGGGGGGTGAATTAGTGGCCTCAAAAATTAATCCTTAAATCAACCCTTCAAAACTTATTACCACTTTTAAGCCTCTAGTTATATTAGGTCCTACAAGATGAATGCCTTGAAATACTTTTAACAAATTACTACTTGTCAGATTACTTTGTAAAAACTTCTTCTATATGTTTACCAATAAGAAGTCTTACTATTTACCGAAACATAGTAAATAACTAGTGTATATCGATCAATCTAGAATATCTTATGTGAAATGAAAAACAGAAAAGTAATGAAACATAAACACATAACAAATGGATTTTTAACGTGGAAACCCTGTTAAGGGAAAAACCACTGGGACCGGTACCCCAAATTTTCCCTCTTCCAAAGTGAGCTTGGTTAAGAGCCAACCCTATTAAAGGTTACAAACACATTGTTAGGTGTGATGTTGTTAGAGGATTTAAAAGATAGTTTGTCACTTAGTATCTAACATCTAATGCTACCATCCTTGATCAAACACTCACTTGGCTTGTCAATAGGTATCGGGCATATCCAATACTACTTTCTATGATCAAAATTTTTGATACTCCTTGGGATGTATCTTAATTACAAAAGAATTTTAAGTCCTACTCAGTTAAGAGAATTGATGCTTCAATGGTTAAACTGAAACACTAAAGTGATTTGTTCACACATACAACTTGAATTGTAGATTTTTAGATCCATTGTAAGTGCATTACCTCTCTGATCAATATAATCAATTAAATACCTTTGCTCCACAACGTTCTGCTCTGTGATTCCATTTCACTTTTTGTCAGTGTCTGTAGAATCTAGCTCTTTCCTCAGCTTGTTGATCGGGTCTTAATGAAGACTTTCTTCTCCTTTAGAATCTCTTCAGCATCTATTCTCTTTTCTCTTCTCTTTCAACCCACAATTTGTAATGAATTGGGTTGTCTCTCTATAGACATGATTTCACCATTTCTTGGCTTTCTTGATATTGGCGTGATCCACAATTCTTGCTAATTAGATTTAAAGCAAACTCCAGTTTTATCTCGTAGAGATCTTTTTTCCAACTAGACAAAGCATCTTTAAATCCTTTACTTATCTCCAACTTTATCTTGTCGATTAAAAAAATGATAAGTATCAGTTAAGTCTATTTATAGCTCTTGATAGCTAAGCATTTTGTCATTTCTAAACTCTCTGTTTTGTCGGTCAATACTTCAGTTGTCTTTGGGATCTTCATCCTTATCTTTTCTGTCAGTCAACACTGTAATTATGGCTGTTGGGTTACTCTATGCTTTTCTCATTGGGCAACACTGTGACTTTGTTCATCAGTGATTTTGTGCATTTGCTCGTCAGGTAACACTATGACTTTTCTCTTTTAATTTGTCTGTCGGTGTGCACTTCATTGGTGTATATAGTCACTTTGTGAATACTTGACTTATATGCATTACTGATAGCATAGCCTTTGATTCATCGATTCTTTGAAGTCTTTGGAAGTATGTCCATGACCATATAGATTATATCAAGTTGACATCAATGATAATATAATATATTTAATTGATTTAATGCCTTGCATAATCATCAACTTAACATCTTCAAACATTCAATCAGTTATAGTTCATCAATCTCTCCCTTTGGAATTGATGGAAACACACTACATTATCACACTATATTATTACTAATACAATATGAAATATAACAGTTGAATTTCATCAAACTACCAATCTTATGTACTATAACCACTACAAGTATCTGGTCTTTGGTAATCTCAAATAAGCTTAGATTTGATTCTTGTAGCTTTCATTCTGTCTTCAATCCCTTTACTAGATAGATGTAGAATCTTTATTTCTCTAATGTGATGTGTTCTCCTTCCATTTAAAACTCTCTCCCTTTCACTGTTCTTCTTTCTTTTGATGCCTCTTGTCAGCTATTCTTTCCCTTTGTATGTACTCTCCCTTTCTTGTTACATCTCTCCCTCTGGATGAATGTGATGGATATAATCTCTCACTGATGTATAATCTTTCCCATGGATATAATATCTCCTTGAAATGATAATAATCTTTCCCTGGGTGATAATGAATATAATTTCTCCCTTTGACAGCAATGCCAAACAAATATTTTTGATAGTAATGAAAAAAAAATCCTTTCTATCCATAATATACTCCTTGAATTTTCAAATCAATCGACAATACAATAACTCTAGTGCTCAGAGTAGATAAATACCTTTTTATTTATAGATTTATCTTTGAAGTCCATCTTTGTGCTTGAATCAACATGAATGATATTTTTATAATATGTAGGCTCATGCAGCCTTCTAGTCATTTTAATGACCAGTAGACAAGGGTTTGACCCCTAGTCTCTTTCTCAAGTACTCAAATGCATCCTTGCGCAGTGGCTGATGACATGCAACTGATTGAATGTTTGATAATGTTAAGTTGAAGATAATGCAAAGCATTAAAGTAGTTAATGGTTTGTATTATCATTGATGTCAACTTGATATCATCTTTACAGTCATGTACATAATTCCAAAGACTTTAGAGAATCAATAGAACAAAGGTTATGCTTTCAACAATGTATAAATGTCAAGTATTCACTAAGTGACAAATAACACCGATGGAGTGCACACCATCGGTAAAGGCAAAGAAGAAAAGTCACAGTGATACCCAAAAACCAAAAGACAGTGTTGCCCGATGAAGCAAAACCACAGGATGCCCGATGAGCTGAAAACAGAATTGCCTGACGAGTAAAAATCTAATGATGCCCGACGAACGGAGATCCCAAAGCTAACTGGAGTCATGCCGATGGAACTGTTAGCTGTCACCGATAACTAACTGAAGAATTGACTGACGGAATAGAGAGTTCAGAAAATGATAAAATATCTAGCTGGCAAGAGCTAAAGATAGACTTAACTGGTTATTTTGTTTGTTTTATTTGACCAGAGTTAAGTAATTGATTTAAAGAAGATTTGTACAGATGGCAAGAAAATAAATATGAGATAAATCAGGATTTATGCTTTAAATCAAATTGGCTGGGATTTTTTTCACACCAAGAATCAAGAATCAAGAAACAGTGAATATCATGTCTATATAAGAGACAAGATTAATTCATTTTCATAATACATTTACAGAAAAGGGATTAAGGGGAGTGAATGAAAATAGGATGCTGAAGAGAAACTGATGAAGAAGAACTTCATACAGTCCTGATCAATCAAGCTGAAGGAGAGCTAAAGAATTCTGCAGACACTAACAAATAGTGAAGCACAGCATCACAGAGAAAAAAGTGTGGAGTAGTTAGAAATGAATTGATACATTGATCAGAGAGGTAATGTACTTCAATAGATCTGAAAATCTACAATTCAAAGTTGCATTAGAAACAGGTCATAGTGTTTTAGTTTAACCATTGAAGCATCAAGTCTCTTAACAGTCTTTTATATATTGAGGTACATCCCAAGGAATGCCAAAAAGGTTGATTCATGAAATTAGCATTGGATTCTCCCAATACCTATTGATAGTATAAGGCGGCTGATTCAAGGATGGTAGCAATAGATGCCCGATACTAAGTGACAACCTCTATTTATAAAATCCTCTAACAAGGTCTCACTTAACAATGTGTTTGTAACCTTTAACAGGGTTGGCTCCTAATAGGGCTCACTTCAGAAGAGTGAAAATTTGGGGTACCGGTCCCAGTGGCTTTTCCCTTAATAGGGTTTCCACGTTAAAAATTCATATGGTATGTGTGTATGATTCATTTCTTTATTGTTTTGTATCTGACATAGGTAACACTGGGTTGATCGGTATACTCTACTTATTTACTGAGTTTCGGTAAATAGTTACACTTCTTATCGGTAATCAAGGAGAATAAGGACAGACAAGGAAAACTGATAGACAGTTATTCATTATAAGTATTTCATGGCATACATCTTGTAGGGACTTAATAATCTAAGGTTTATTTGATTGGTGGTTAAATGTTTGAAGGATAAATTTTGAGGCCACTGATTCACACCCCCCCCC
>MU224676.1:3063744-3080954 GCA_018584345.1 Thuja plicata | reverse complement strand
ATTACTAACAATTGGTATCAGAGCTTGTGTGCTTAGAAAGGAAGGTTTCAAGACCTAAGTCAAGATCACAAGATGAACAGACGAGATGTGCCCAAGTTTAACAAAGACAACTTTGCTTCATGGAAAAGAAGGATAAGACTCAATTTATCAGGTATTGTTAATGATGTTACTCAATTCCTAGATACTGAATATGTGTTCCCTACATGAGTATTTACAGTAGATCAATTGAGAGAGAAGCATGAACACAAATGCATGGTTATAGAGCTTTCTTCCTCACTCTCTGATGCTTAATTTGAAGATGTCAAGGATTGAAAAACTGCAAAGAAGATGTGGGACAAACTGAAGCTTATACATGGAGGTGATACAAATGTTCTGAGAGTGAAGGCAGAAAGCCTTAGAGGAAAATTTGATAATCTCAGAATGAAAGAAGGAGAAAACATCACACAGTACAACACAAGAATAAAAGAAGTAGTCAATGATATATGAGGAGTTGGAGGTACACTTGAAGAGGAGACAGTGGTAAGTAAAATCTTAATAACCTTACTTCCTGTATATGCTATTAGAGTTTCTTCCATTGAAGAAATGAGAGCAGTAGCAAACAATACATTTAATCTTGATAGTTTAATTGGTAGACTGATTTCATCTGAGATGGATAACTTTGATAATAGTGTCTTACCAAACTTAGAGTTTGCATTTAAGTCTTCTATGAGAATAAACAAATCGAGTCATAGACACGCATCTAGAAGAGATAGTAAAAGTGAAAGTGAAGAAGAAGATCTAGATGAAATAGAATCACTTATGGCTAGAAGAATGCAGAGAGGCAAAGGTAAACACAAAGGCAAGTTACCACTTGTATGCTTTAATTGTAAAAATATTGGACACTTTGCTGCAAGATGTCCTAACAGAAGAAAAGATGACATAAGTAATGATAGATCTTTTGAGAAGAAATTTGACAGAGGTGATAAAAAATATTACAGAAGTTACCAACAATTATAAAGAAGAGATACCTGAGACTACAAGGACAAAGGCAAGAAGGCTAGCTACCTAGCTACTTGAAAAGATGAAGATACTGACACCGAACCTGATGAAGACATCGAGATGGTATTTGTAGATGTGATGAATGATTTAGATGAGGATGAAAGGTATGTAGAAAATACTCATATTTAAGCTTAGAAAGAATGACATCTGGATTATAGATAGTGGCTGCACTCACCACATGACCGGTCACAAAGAAAAGTTTAACACTTTTGAGTATTATAATGGTGGTACAGTAAGAATGGGTAATGACACACCTTGTCCAGTTGAAGGTAAAGGAACAATAATGCTAAATAACCTGATTAAATGTGAAAATGCTTATTGGGTAAAAGGATTGAATTATAATTTGTTGAGTGTTTCTCAGCTGAATAATTCAGGACATAGAGTAGAATTTGAGAATAATAAGGCAAAGATATTCAATGAATCAGGAAAACTAATTGGTACCGGTGAACAGACTAAAGGTAATTTATTCTATCTGAATGATACTAACACCACTTGCTTAATGACTAGAAATGAAGACATATGGTTGTGGCACAAAAGATTATGTCATGTGAATTTTGACAACATGATGAAAATAAGCAGAAGGAGAAATGTAAGAGGCTTACCGATGATGACAAAGCCATACAACATCATTTGTAAGAATTCTCAAAAAGGTAAAATGACTAAGTCTAGTTTCAAAAGTAAAACCCATACATCTGATGACATTATATAATTAGTCCATACTGATTTGTGTGGACCAATGAGGACAAAGAGGTATTATGGAGATAGATATTTTATTCTCTTTGTTGATGATTACTCTAGAATGATGACAGTCATGTTTCTTAAAGATAAATCTGAAGCATTCAAGATGTTTAAATGGTATAAGGCTATGGTAGAGAAAAAAAGTGGTAAGGATCTAAAATGTTTGAGATCAGATAGAGGAGGAGAATTTATTTCAGATGAATTCACTAATTTTTGTAATGAGCATGGTATAAAAAGATAGGTTTCTGCACCAAGAACACCACAACAAAATGGGATTGCTGAGAGAAGGAACAGATCAATAGTTGATTATGCTAGAACACTGATGATAGAGAAAGGCATCACCCAAATCTTCTAGAGGGAAGTTGTCAGTCTTTTGTCTACACACTCAACATAGTACAATTAAAGAAGGACACAAAGAAGACACCTTATGAGCTATGGTATGGTAAAACACCCAATGTAAGTTACTTCAAAATCTTTGGTAGTCAACGTTATGTCTTAAAGGATGATAAAAATGGAAAGCTTGAAGCCAAAAGTGATGAAGGTATTTTTATAGGGTATTCCACCAAGAGCAAAGCTTATAAATGTCTCATCAAGGCTTCTGAAAAAATTGTTGAAAGTGCAAATGTAAAGATAGATGAATTTGCAAAAAAGAATGAGCTAGAAAGCACAAAAGGACTAGAGGACTACAACAAGTTTGTATACTGTGAAGAACTCAAAACTCTACCCAAGCAACAAAGCTTAACTCCAGAACAATAGAATGTTGCGACCGATGGTCAGACTGTTGTTACCGACGGTCAGGATAATAATTATAATAATGTGCAAGGTGATGAAGAACAGAATGAAGATCAAAATAATGATCAAGCTAATACACAAAGAGTTGTATCCGTACTTGCAAGATATGTAAGAAGAAACCATCTAGAGATCTAGATCATAGCAGATAAAAAGGTTGGTACAAGAACAAGAAGTAAGTCTTTAACCTCAAATTGTTTAATTTGTGAGTTTGAACCAAAATCTGTCAATGCTGCACTAGAAAATGAGGAATGGATAAGTGTTATGAATGATGAGATTGAATAGATTGAGAAGAAAAAGACATGGTCACTTGTACCAAGACTAGATGACCAGAATGTCATTGGTACAAAATGGATATTCAGGAATAAGCTAAATAGGAATGGAGAAGTCACAAGAAACAAAGCAAGACTAGTATGCAAGGGGTATGCACAAGAAGAAGGTATAGACTATGGAGAGACCTTTGCATCCATTGCTAGGATAGAAGGAGTAAGAATATTTCTTTCTTATGCTGCATTCTAAGGATTCAAAGTATATCAAATGGATGTCAAGTCAGCATTCCTAAATGGAATACTTGAAGAAGAGGTATACATTGAGCAACCAGAAGGGTTTGTCAATCCAGACAAGAGAAACATGGTGTGTAGACTTCACAAAGCCTTGTATGGATTGAAACAAGCTCCTAGAGCCTGGTATGAATGACTTCATTCCTATCTTATAAGTATTGGATTTGTAAGGACTAGTGAAAATAGTAATCTTTATTTTAAGGAAGATACTGATGCTAACACTATAATTGCTAAAATATTTGTTGATGACATCATATTTGGAGGAAATGATATGCTATGAAAATCATTTGCTAATGAGATGAGCAAAGAGTTTGAGATGTCTATGTTTGGAGAGATCAAGTTCTTTCTTGGTCTAAAGATCATTCAACAAAGTGAAGGTATTTTCATTACACTGTCCAAATACATCAAAGAGGTCCTGAAAATATTCAAGATGGAAGATTCCAAACTAGTTGGAACACCGATGGCTACTGGATGTAAGTTAACAAAGGAGGAAAAGGCAACAGAGGTAAATCAGACTTTGTACAGATCAATGATTGGAAAACTCATGTATGTTGTACACACTAGACCAGATATTGCACATGTAGTAGGAATTGTTGCTATATTTTCTACTAACCCCAGGGAATCACATATGAATACTATGAAAATAATTCTAAGATATTTTAAGAATGCTGAGGAATTTTTCTTATGGTATAGAAGAGAAGGAAAATTTGAACTTAAGGTTTTTACCGACGCTGATTGGGCTAGAAATCTTGATGACCGGAAGAGCACAACTAGAGGGGCATTCTTTATGGGTGACAGACTTGTCACATGGATTAGCAAGAAGTAAGGATGCATCTCTCAGTCTACTGCAGAAGTAGAGTATGTTGTTGCTGCTGCAAATTACTCAAATATTGCATGGATCAAACAGTTACTGGAAGGTATGAATATGAAGATCTTAGAACCAGTAATTATTTATTGTGATAACACCAGTGCAATAAACATTTCCAAGAATCCAGTCATGCATTCCAAGACTAAACACATTGTCATCAAGTATCATTATTTGAGAGAACAAGTTCAAGAAAAGGAGGTGATACTCGAGTATGTGCAATCAAAAGAACAATTGGTAGATATCTTCACCAAACCACTGCCCAAGGATACATTTGAGTACTTGAGAAAGAGACTAGGGGTCAAACCCTTGTCTACCAATCAGTAATATAACTGAAGGCTACATCAGCCTACATTTTATCAGAATATCATTCATGTTGATGTAGGCTAAAAGATGAATTTCAAAGATACATCTATATACAGACAAGTATATACCAGAACCGAGCAACATAACATATTGTTATATTGCTGATGGATAAGGGAAATTTAAGGAATATATTATGGATAGGAGAAAAATGATTGCTTGACATGAATGTCAGATATTTGTTAAATATTTGTTTGTCATTATTGTCAAAGGGAGAGAGATTATCCATATTATCACCTTGTTTAAACAAAAGGGAGAAAGATTATCCATTATCAGATTACTCCAATAGGGAGAGATTGTATCCAAAGAGAGTGAAAGTTGTATAAAAGATTACACATAAGAAAAGTTGCTGACAAGAGAAAAAGACATCTAAGAGAGAGAACAGTCACAAGAGAGAAATTGATACAAGAAGAGGACCCAATACATCAGAAGATAAATAACTGCAAGAATCAAATCTAAGCTTAAACAAAGCTTACCAGAGATCAGACATTTATCAGTTATCAAACAAAAGATTGGTAGTTTGATGAATCTCAACTGTTGTATTTTATATTGTATTAGAAATAATATAGTGTGATAATATAGCATGTTGCCATCAATAGCAAAGGGAGAGATTGATGACATGTAACTAATTGAATGTTTGATAATGTTAAGTTGAAGATAATGCAAAGCATTAAAGCAGTTAATGGTTTGTATTATCATTGATATCAACTTGATATCATCTGTACGATCATGTACATAATGCCAAAGACTTTAGAGAATCAATAGAACAAAGGTTATGCTTTCAGCAATGCATAAATGTCAAGTATTCACTAAGTGATAGATAAAAATGACAGAGTGCACACCATCGGTAAAGGCAAAGAAGAAAATTCACAGTGATACCCGACGAGCAGTAGATAGTGTTGCCTGTTGAAGCAAAACCACAAGATGCCCGATGAGCTAAAAACAAAGTTGCCCGACAAGTAAAAACATAATGATGCCCGACGGAAGGAAATCCCAAAGCTAACTGGAGTCATGTCGATGGAACTATCAATTGTCACTGACAACTAACTGAAGAATTGACCGACGGAACAGAGAGTTCAAAAAATGATAAAATATCTAGCTGGCAAGAGCTAAAGATAGACTTAACTGGTTGTTTTCTTTGTTTTATTCGACCAGAGTTAAGTAATTGATTTAAAGAAGATTTGTACAGTTGGAAAGAAGATAACTACGAGATAAATTAGGATTTATGCTTTAAATCAAATTGGCTGGATTTTTTTTCACGCCAAGAATCAAGAATCAAGAAACAGTGAATATCATGTCTATATAAGGGACAAGCTTAATTCATTTTCGTAACACATTCATGGAAAAGGGATTAAGGGGAGTGAATGAAAAGAGGATGCTGAAGAGAAACTGATGAAGAAGAACTTCATTCAATCCTGATCAATCAAGCTGAAGGAGAGCTAAAGAATTCTACAGACACTAATGAACAGTGAAGCACAACATCATAGAGTAGAAAGTGTGGAGCACAAAAATTGAATTGATACATTGATCAGAGAGGTAATGTACTTAAATAGATCTGAAAATATGCAATTCAAAGTTGCTTTAGAAATAGGTCATAGTGTTTCAGTTTAACCATCGAAGCATCAAGTCTCTTAATAGAGGAGGACTTAACTATCTTTTATATATTGAGGTACATCCCAAGGAGTGCCAAAAAGGTTGATTCATGAAAGTAGCATTGGATTTTCCCAATACCTATTGATAGTCTAAGAAGGAGGCTGATTCAAGGATGGTAGCAGTAGATGCCCGATACTAAGTGACAACCTCTATGTATAAAATCCTCTAACAAGGTCACACTTAATAGTGTGTTTGTAACCTTTAACAGGGTTGGCTCCTAATAGAGTTCACTTCAGAAGAGTGAAAATTTGGGGTACCGGTCCCAGTGGTTTTTCCCTTAATAGGGTTTCCATGTTAAAAATTCATGTGTTATGTGTGTATGATTCATTTCTTTATTGTTTTGAATTTGACATAGGTAACAATGGTTTGATTGATATACTCTGCTTATTTACTGAGTTTTGGTAAATAGTTATACTGCTTATTAGTAATCAAGGAGAATAAGGGCAGACAAGAAAAATTGACAAACAGTTATTCATTATAAGTATTTCATGGCATACATCTTGTAGGGAATTAATAATCTGAGGTTTATTTGATTGGCGGTTAAATATTTGAAGGATAAATTTTGAGGCCACTGATTCACCCCCCCTCTCAGTTATTACTAATAGTGGCTTAGAGAAGATATCGGCTAATTGTTCCTTTCATTGCACATACTCAAGTATCACCTCCTTTGCTTGAACTTGTTCTCTTAAATAATGATACTTGATGGAAATATTCTTTTTTTTATCATGCATGACTAGATTCTTGGAAATGATTATCGCATTGGTATTATCACAATAGATAATTACTAGTTCAAGAATTTTCACATGCATACCTTCCAGTAACTGTTTGATCCATGCAATATTTGAGAAGTTTGCAGTAGCAACAACATACTCTGCTTCTGCAATAGACTAAGAGATGCATCCTTGCTTCTTGTTGATCCATGTGACAATTTTTTCACCCATGAAGAATGCTCCTCCAGTTGTGCTCTTTTGGTCATCAATATTTCCAGCCCAATCAATGTCGGTAAAGACCTTAAGTTCAAATTTGCCTTCTCTTCTATACCATAAGCCATATTCCTTAGTATTCTTCAGATATCTTAGAATTCTTGTCATAGTAGTCATATGTGATTCCCTGGGATTAGCATAAAATATTGCAACTATTCCTGTTGCATGTGCAATATCTGGTCTAGTATGTACAACATACATGATTTTTCCATTCATTGATTTGTACAAAGTCTGATTTACCTCTGATGACTTGTCCTCCTTTTTTAGCTTACATCCAATTGCAATTAGTGTTCCAACTGGTTTGGAATCTTCCATCTTGAATATTTTCAGCACTTCCTTGATGTATTTGGATTGTGTAATGAAAATACCTTCATCTTGTTGCATGATCTATAGAACAAGAAAGAACTTGATCTCTCCAAACATAGACATCTCAAACTCTTTACTCATTTCATTTGAAAATAATTTTCATAGCATATCATTGCCTCCAAATATGATATCATCAACAAATATCTCAACAATCAAAATGTTAGCATCAGTATCTTTCTTCAAATAAAGATTATTGTTTTCACTAGTCCTTACAAATCTAATACTTATGAGATAGGAATGAAGTCTTTCATACCAAGCTCAGGGTGCTTGTTTCAATCCATACAAGGCTTTGTGTAGTCTACATACCATGTCCCTCTTGTGTAGATCAACAAACCCTTCTGGTTATTCAATGTATACCTCTTCTTCAAGTATTCCATTTAGGAATGCAGACTTGACATCCATTTGGTATACCTTGAATCCTTTACATGCAGCATAAGAAAGTAATATTGTTACTCCTAGCCAAGAAATGGCTACAAAGGTCCCTCCATATTCAATCCCTTCTTCTTGTGTATACCCCTTGCATACTAGTCTTGCTTTATTTCTGGTGACTTCTCCATTCTCATTCAGCTTATTCCTGAATATCCATTTTGTACCGATGACATTCTTGTCATCTAGTCTTGGTACAAGTGTCCATGTCTTGTTCTTCTCTATCTACTCAATGTCTTCATTCATAGAACTTATCCATTCATCATTATTAAGTGCAACATTGATAGATTTTGGTTCATAATCATAAATAAGATATCTTGTGTTTAGATACTTACTTCTGGTTCTCATACCAGCCTTCTTATCTCCAATGATCTGGTTTTGTTTTTGGTTCCTTCTGACATATGTGGCAAGTAGAGGTTCATATCTTTGTCTTTCATCTTGATCATCATTTTGTCCTTCATTCTGATCTTCATCGCTTGGTACATCATCTTGAGCAATATCTTGATCATCGATATTTGTAGCCTAGTGCTTGGGTGCAATGATTTGTTGCTCAGGAGCTCTACATTGTTGGTCAGGTAGAGTGTCATTTTTTCATTATAGACAACCTATTGTAGTCCTTTGGTTCTTTTGTGCTTTCTATAGACACCCTAAAATGGACAGGCTTGCGACTTTACATTAAAAACACTAATTTTCATCTATTAAATAATGGTTTTTTAATCATTAATTAATCATCTATTTTCCTCTAAATTCATTCCCCAAATCATCTAATCAAATTGCCAAAATTAGTTAAATAATTAATTTTATTTAATTAATTAGCTTTAATTGATTAATTATCATTAATTAATTAGTTAAACTCAATTTTCTATAGTTTAAATTCAAATATTTAAACTTACTAATTAATTTCTTCTATTTAAATTAATTTAATTTCATCAAATAAAGAAATTCTTAATAAAAAAGAATTCAATTATCTCACATGTTGAAAATAATTATTAAGTAAATGAGTTAAATACTCATTTATCTTCAAAGAGATAACTCCAATTAGATCACATGGGTTACTCCACCCATCTCTCCAGTCCACATGGGTAACTTCACCCACCTCTTCAGTTCAAAAAGGTAACTCATAATTAGCTCTTCAGTTAACCAAACTCTATCTCCTCTTTACCAAATGAAGAGGTGGAGTTTATTGAGGACCTCTCCTATTCCTTTTGATCTCAACCATTCATCTCCCCATCTCTGGGATTGATCTCAACCATTCATATCATCACCAAATACTATATAATAAACCCTTCATAACCATTTGAAAGATCTAGGATTTCAAGCTCTCGTGCGCCATTACTTCATCAGTTTGGTTCTAGCATTCAAGCCATCTTGCGATCACACACCCATTTCAATTAACAAATTTTTGATACTTCTCAAGTCATAGACGCTGCCCCGCCAATACTGAGCACTAATAACAATATTTCAGAAGGAGTAGAGAGAAACAATAGAAGCTTTAAGCATTGCGGGGTTTGCATTTATTTGTTTTCCTTTCTCTTGCTTGTATATTTTATTGACTACGTTTCATCATTATTCATTTTAGTAGTATTGTGTATTTGGTTTATATCAATTGTGAAACCTTTGCTACTGACCCTTGCCTTTGGAAAGCTTGGGAGTCCCCGGATCATGAATCGAAAGAAGAGGCATACATTTTGGTTAACCCGACGTGAATCAAACAAACCAAATATCTCTTGCAGACAAAGAACCAGATTGATCAACCATGGCCCTACGGTCGTAAATTTAAAGATTAGACTTTTCTTTGATAGTTGTATTATTTTGCAATTGCTGGTATTTTGTAGCAATTGTCAAAACTGTGCCGCAATCGACTGGTTTAATACCGCAATTGATTGCAGGCTTTCAAAGTATTTTTCTGTCTATTTCTTTCTTCATTCTTTGGGTACTTTTCCACAATTGAAATAATTTTGCTGCAGTTTCCTGATCCGTGCCGTAATCGATTGTATTGTACCGCAGTTGACAGTGCTTTACCGCAATTGACAGAAGTTGACCGCAGTTGCAAGAAGTTTGCGGCAATCATAGAAATATTGCAATATCAGATCCAAATCTTCTAACCATCTGTTTCTAATTTGACATTTTTTTATTTCTGTGCAGGATTGGATCAAATCATAGAGGACAGAGAAGGGTAAGTTCTGGTAAGCATCATTCATTATTTCAAAGTTTCATATAATCTCATCTTTTGGCAAATAATCCTTTTTGGTACTAACCTATTTAAACCAAGAAAACTAAAAGGAATTCATTTGTCAATTTGGGTTTAAAAAGAACAGTGCTTGCAAAACATATTACACCTCATATTTTGGATTTGGGCTTAAAATTGATGTGAGGATTAAAACTGAACAAAGGCAAAAAATCTCTCAATTTGGTGCTTTAAAATTGAATAAGCAATCAACACCTACTTTTGGGCTTAAAATTGAACATTGTTGCTTGTATGGTGGTGTAGCTTAGTTCACATTTCAAAATTTGGAGCTTAATCAATTTACCTTGTGTCTTGAGTTTTGGGTGCACTTGCACAAACTGTTAGATTACAAACCTTTACACTTTTTTAGAAAGGCCTATCTGGGGAATGGGCTTCTTCCTCAAAGAATGACCTTAAACTGGTAATCCTTCCAATCGGTATATAAACAAGGCACAAACCAAAGTTCCATCTTATCTAGCTAAGCTCGGGTGAGGTGTGTTGATGATAGTCTAGATCGGGTGAATATCCCTAAGGAGCCAGTGTGATCAACTAGGCTCTTAAGTGAGTCACGCACATACAAACCGATTGGAGAGACACCACAGACTCTTACTACAACCTTGATTAATTAGAGGCCAACCCATTTTACCTCCAAACAGATACCTTATTATAGTGCAAGGGGTTGCAAAATTTCCCCCCAAGATTCCCAACATATGTGTCCCACGGTATTTGTGTGGTGAAAGAGATCTTCACTCCACGGAAACAATACCTAGAAATGGCAAAAACACGGGCACCTACGTAGTGGACCTTCGTGTCCTAGTAGCATGAAAATTATTGTGTGAGCTAATGGACATTCAAGAATTGGGCCTATAACATTGTATTCTCAAGCCATTGACCTAGATTATTCTGACTGTTCATTGTTGAGACCTCGTGATAATCTTGCAACTTGAAAAAGTTGTAGAACATACACAATTTCAGTCTTCTTTTTTCAAAACACAGTGTCTATTGTGCTTGTCTCTTTGATCAGTTTCTGAAAATGCAAAACAAAACATCCAAACTATCAAAACGAGTCAAACATGTTAAAGTCTAGGGTTGTCAATGTCAACTATCTTGCAAATCAGAAGCATTATGTGATAAACTATCATAATCTACCAGTTATTTTACCGCGATCGGTGAAATTTTACCACATTTGACTAGATATACTATATTCGTGTTTTGACCTAAAACCATGAAAGAATTCTTCATTTGGCATCCAAAACTAGTGTCTATCCCAGGAAAATGTGAAGAACATTGTGTGAATCTCTAAACATTAAAGATTACCCTTTCTCTGTAAAGCACGACTATTGTCAAAAACATTGTTAGTTTGAAAGCTCAGACTCAAAATACCTTGATCTCATCATATCAAACATCATCATCTTTATCAAAGTGAATTTGTCCAAGGCAAAGGTCGGAAAATCTTATCTTTTATCATCACCACTTTGAGATCAAGTTATATCAAAATCTGTCCCTAGAATTACCCTTGTCCAAAACATAACTCGGACTTTCCTTAGAAAGGATCTTCTTCCTTGTTTGCTTTATATCACTTGTTTTAGTTACAAAACCTAGACCGCAATATGTCTCAAACACCTCATGGAGGACCTTACACAAGGTCTAAGGCTAGAACTCAACCTGATGAGTCATATATCAACCATTTCCCTGCTTGGGAAACAGAGCAAGAGAACGATCCCTTCATGAACACCAGTTATGCTCTATTCATTGAACAACCTCGTGGGGTAGCTTTTTTCCAAGATATCATAGAAGAATAACTTGAAGATGTGGAACAAGATGCTTACTCCATGAAACTAGTTGACAATGTTGTAGAGAGGAATCCTGAACGTTACTTGGCCATGTTAATAAAGAAGGGAGTCAAACTCCCCACTAAATTTAGTGTATCAACTATATGGCCCGAAAACCCTCTCACAGGTCAAAACACTACTCACATTCCTCAGATACTACCTGTTGTGTCACAGATCTTTCCACCATTGGTTTTATGCACATCGACACAGACTGTATCCAATCAAGCTAATGACCTGACCTAGGCTAGCACATCTTCTACTCAAAGCATGACAGGCTCACAACTAAGTGCACCTATGGTCACTCGTATGCCTCTACCTTTGGTCTCATGGCTAGGACAATCAAGCTCTCATGCTATGCCTTCCATCCCACCAAATACCAATTGTTCTAAAACTATGTCGCTGCTGCAATCAATTCACACTAGTCGTGGGATCAACACATCATGCCCACAAGGATCCATCTCTAGTGGAATGACTTACAGTCAAGGCCCACCCAAAGCTACATCTTTTCCCATTCCAACACCAATCCAACCTCCACAACAGCAACCCCAGCTTCAGTTGCCTCAAATCCAACCCCCGCAACAGCAACTCCAACTTTAGTTGCCTCAGCTCCAACCCCCACAATAGCAACCCGAGATTCAATTGCCTCAAATCCAACCTCTGTGACAACAACCCCAGTTTCAAACCCAACCTCAACAGCAACAATACCTACCCCAGCATTATCAACCCCAGTTTCAGTCACAACAACAAACACATCAAAACCCACCATGGACTACTCATGTCCCTCCAGTTACAAATCACTCAGTGGGGAATCAATATCAAGTCCCTAGGATGAAATCCTATGTTCCTACTCAAGGGACATACAGGCGTAGCCTCATACCCACCACGACACAAAGGAATGTCCACACACACCAACCTCAATATCAAACGGACATGCTAATGGAACAAATGCAAACCCTTCAAACCCAAATGATGGATATGCAAAATTAGGGGCAGACTAAATCCTATAGCGTAGAGGATTTATACCCATATCCCTTTGACCATTCTCTTCACATGTCTCCATTCCCAAATCACTTCTCGGTATCAAAATTTGACAAATATAGGGGCAGTACCAACCCTATTGAACATATCTGAGAGTTTTTTGCTAGTTGCATTGAAGTTGCTCATGATGAGACATATCTAATGCAACTATTCCCACAAAGCTTGGCTGGACCAGCAATGGAATGGTTCTCACATCTCCCTCATGGCATTCAATCTTGGGGAGAATTGGCTGAAAATTTCATAGCTCACTTCCATCATAACATCGAGTGCAAGGTCAGCATCAAGGAACTTTGCGATATCAAGCAGAAATATGGAGAGTCTTTTGTGAAATTCCTACAGAGATGGAGGAACATGAAAAACTGTATAACATATGATGTGCCCGAACAAGACTTAATAGTCATGTTTGTTGATAATCTAATTCCAGATATGTCATTCACAACAGAGTTACAGTTAGCTCTAAAATTCACACAACTCATCGAAAGAGGAGTTCGTTGTGAACAGAACTTAGTCAAACGAGGAATCCTTGCAGATCCCACACAAACGAATACAAATAAAAATGCAACCGAAAAATCTAAGAGGTGGAAAAAAAATGAAAATGTCACTAGCAATGGTGTCATTGATGTGAAGATAGTCAACTACGCACAACCCAAGGTGTCACTGCAAGGCACACCTATGGCCAACCAAAAACCCACAGGGCCCACTCAACAAGCATACACCCAAAACCAACCTCCCCCTATACAAGCGGCCGCTGTGTCAAACAGTAAACAAAAGCATCAATGCAAACCACAGTTTCAATTCCAGCAATGAGATTTCACACCATTAGGGGAGCCAATAGAATCAGCTTTATGCAAGTTGATACAATCAACGCTATCACTCTCCTAGAAATTAGAGATTTTAAACAACATGAAAACAAACCGAGGTGGTATAATGACAAAGATTTCTGCAAGTTTCATCGGGTGAAGGGGCACAAAATGGACAACTGCTACTGATTGAAACATGCTATCCAAGATCTAATTGACACAGGGATCATCGATGTGATGAATACTTATAACCAAAGGCACAACTGATCACATTATATTCAATGATACCTTTTGTGATCACAACAAGGGAAAAGTCTCCAGGTCTAGTGGCCAAACAAAACAAGTTAACTATACATATGCCAACAGTGATAATGTCATCAATTGCCTCAATCCTTCAGATAACCATGTGGCTACAATCACTATTAGAGACCAAGGTAGCAATTGTGCTATAAAAATGCATCGTGCTAGAGTCATCTTGTAAGGAGTACCATCCTTAGCTACTACATCAACCAATCCCATAGAAAACTCAGATCCACAAACAAGCATAGTGGACCAACTAAAGCGCACACCTACCTAGATCTCCATGTTTGACCTATTGCGCATATCTCCACAGCATAAACTAGAAGTTGACCAAGCACTTCAGAATGCATGTGTCCCAAGGGACATAACACCTAAGAGCTTCCAAACAATGGTCAACCATATAGCAGCTAACAAACATGCCACATATATAGACTGTGATGTACCACCGCATAATCCCCTGCATAATGATCCTCTACACTTATTTTTCCAGATCCACAAAAGCACAGTCCGTAGGGTCCTTGTTGATGGTGGAGTTGGGTTAAACATTTGTACTCTAAAGTTAATCAAGCAACTAGGCTATTCAGAATCAAGCATTGATGTCACAAGGAGGATAAATATTAGAGCCTATGATGAAGAGGAAAGGTCCTCTAAGGGTATTATCATTCTACCTATTTGCATTGGTCATGTGGTAAAAAACACACCCTTCCAAATCTTAGACCTTGAGTTGGGATACAACATGTTATTAGGGAGACCTTGGATACATGAAATGCAATCTGTACCTTTGACATACCATCAATACATCAAGTTCCCACACCAGGGAGAGGAGATCATCGTAGAGGGAGATCCTAATCCATTCCAATATTGTAATGCGGTCCAAATCAACATTGATAACTAGGTACCATCGAACCAAGATGCAAGCATCCCATCCTCTTCAGATTTGAATCCCAAGGATGTCACACGAGCAGTAGGAAAGATAGTCATTAAACAAGATGCAAGCATCTCATCCTCTTCAGATTCAAATCTTAAAGATATCACATAGAAAGCAGGCAAGATATCCATCACAGACAAGGGCTGTGGTGAATACAGATATGAAGAAGCTTTTACCATCACACACATGCCTCAAAGCCCAAGAACTCATGGCATGCCACAACCTGTTATTGAAATAGAAACTTCGTAACCTGTTCTATTCAAATGTCCACCCACAACCTTTGTCTGGTGGGGAGACATAGCGAAAGAAAATCCTTTTGAACAAGACATCAATACTTGGTTATACCAAGATTCCCCTGAGACAATCTGGCCTCCATTACCTTTGTCGAACTATGGTAACGGTTACACAATGATACAAAGATTTGGGTACAATGGTACAAATGGGCTGGGGGCAAGACAACAAGGCATATATGAATTGCCTCTCCCACCAACCTAGAGAAACACAAGAGGTTTGGGATATGGACAAAAAATCACTAGTCCTATGATCCAAGACATTCAAGTCAATCATGAGAAAATAGCAGAGATGCACCGGGGGCACAACACAGAGCATGTCCTAATAAGAAACATATTAGCACAGTTGTTGCCCACCAAAGAGGGAACCACACAATCCCAAATAAACCTACACTTAGCAATCGACGATAACCAAGGAAGTGAGACATCGGATGAACATTCCATTGAGACTAACTCCCATGAGTATGAGTGGAGATCCCTCCATGACTTTGAACCGGCAATCCCATATTTTCCCCTCGGGCCGACATTATCATAAATCTAGCAGACCTGTTTGACCAACTGACCATCACCAAACAACCCTATATAGACAAACATGTCATTTATCAAACCTCAAGTGGTGCATCCACATCATAGTCCAATTTTGTAGGCACCATATCAGCAGTCCCATTCAGTCAACCAAAGCCAAAAAGTAGTGAAAGTGTTTGTCTTGTACACCCTGAGCTTATAGAGTGGGATCAACAAGGGTCACCTGATCTAGATGTCTTTGAGAATGACCAGGTGATAGCTCATTTCATGGGACTCAGGGAAGGCATTCCGTTAGGAGATCACAAGGCAGGATTCTCTGTTAACCTAGATAGAGCAGCATCTTTTAGGGAGGAAGCTCCTCTTTCCAGTCCACAAAGAAAAAAAGAACAAAAGAATAAAAAGCTAAAAGAAGACGTATCTTCTAGCAAAAACCTCACTGAGGTGCTAGAAGATGGAAAGAAAGAACTCCTCCCCTTAACAAAGGAGAAATCAGCATTATTAGCAGAAGAAACAGAGGAAATCAACTTGGGGGATGACAAGAACCCAAGGAACATTTACTTGGCAAAATCACTCATACACGAGGAGAGAGAACATTTCATTAGTTTCTTCAAGGAAAGAATGATCAATTTTGCATGGCCCTATTCAGATATTCCAGGATTAGATCCAGAACTAGTGCTACATCATCTCCCATTGCTACCAAATGCCAAACCTATCAAACAGAAGCTAGGAAAGATGCATCCTCACATTGCATTGTTAGTCAAGGAAGAACTAAAAAAGCTCCTGGACGCTAAATTCATCAGACCTATACCATATTCAGATTGGATATCTAATCTGGTAGTAGTTACGAAGCACAATGGTTAGATATGAATTTGCACAGACTTCAAGGATCTAAACATAGCATGTCCTAAAGATGACTTTCCTTTACCAAACATTGACATGATAGTAGACTTAACTGTCAGACATCAAATGCTATCACTCATGGATGGATTTTCAGGTTACAATCAAATAAGGATCGCACCAGAGGACCAACACAAAACTGCTTTCACATGTCCTTGGGGAACATATTGTTGGAATGTAATGTTGTTTGGTCTAAAGAATGCTAGAGCGACATATCAAAGGGCAATGACAACTATATTTCATGATCTCATCCACAAAACAATGGAAGACTATGTGGATGACATACTAGCTAAATCCATACTTCGAAAGGATCATCTACAGGTTTTGGGACCCATCTTTGACAGAATGCAGGAATTCAAAGTCCGTCTAAATCCAAAGAAGTGTGCATTCGGTGTCACAGCAGGAAAATTACTAGGATTCATAGTATCACACAGAGGAATCAAGGTGGACCCGACAAAGATCAAAGCAATATTGGACATGCCTCCACCATCGAACCTAAGACAACTAAGAGGGTTACAAGGAAGGCTCCAATCAATCAGACGCTTCATAGCTCAACTGGCAGACAAGTGCCACCCATTCCAACATCTATTGC
>MU224676.1:3028467-3039968 GCA_018584345.1 Thuja plicata | reverse complement strand
TGGCTGCCACAAAGTGTACTTGCCTAAAATGTTTCAGGTGCCCTTTGTAGTACATTTAATCCTATCCCTCCATCCACTATGAGATTCATTAATGTTGAAACTTCAACCCAGCCTATCCATGTGAAATTTTGTAGGACCGACACCCTTTGACCATCAAGGTAGCAGAAAGGCCAACTATCTAGTCCTTGATGTCATGCCAATCTAGAAAATCTGATTTGTGTGCAGCTGCATAACCACCAACAAGCCTTTTACAGCACTCGGTAACTTTTAGCTTATTTTGCTTATTCCAACTTCCAACAGAATCTTTCACTGAATCTCCCCATTTCTCATAATAAATATTACTTTGTGCTACTACACAAGCATCAATAGCCATTCACATAACCATGCCAACACTTGTATCAACATCCCTTCACACAACCACATGAGAACTTGCACAGCTTTAAGCAGCACTCAGCAAACTTTACACCACACATAGTGGTCATTTATGCAGTCAAAATACTAGTCATTTGTGCAGTCTTTAGTTATGACCATGTGTATCTTTCACACAACCTCATCTGAAGACACATATCCATACCATCAACCACCACAAGCCCAACCATAAGTATTTAAAAGATCAATTGACGAACCATTCTTGTAACCTCTTGTAGATGTATTATATATATATATATATAAGGATTTAACCACTTGGCTCTCAAAGAACCCCATAGATATTGAAGTCTAGGAAAATCAGTATGATGTCTTCAACCCTTTTCTAGCTATGAGAATCTTTATTCATAGTCTCGCTATTTGTATTCATATGTTTTGTACCCTACTTGTTATTTCATCAAATAAAAGTAGCAGCAATTGCTAAAGTTTCATGTTTGAATATGTACTGATTGGTTTATGTATTTCATCTTTAAATGATGTGTTCTATAATTTTGTCTTTCACTGGCTGAAGATGGTATTGTCCCTGAACCAACCTAGGATCTGAATCAAAATTGGGCTAGTTTGGAATGCAGATTCCATATCATATCCATTTCACTTTTATAAATACAATAGGATCTGATTTATTGAAAAATCCTTGAAAGCTTTCAAGAGTGTAGCAGAAAGAATTTTTTCATAGACATAGTCACCAATATTGGTGGTGTGCGCATTCATAAAGATAAAGAATTGGTTGAAAAGGAACAGTTTGAAATGATGTTGTAGTATGCACATGTGGAAGCACAAAACAAAGGGAAAGTAGTTGGCATTGGTGTTACAAGAAATTATGCCTAAATCATTGTCAAAACCAAGAAAATCACTATCAAAACCAAGCAAGAAACCTTACCTCTCCCCAGTGGGTTACGCCTTTGATCAACAGGAACTAGGATATCCGACTATAGGATCCGGACCTTAAACCCCATAGAAAAAAATGTATGTGTGAGGCTGCACAAAAGGGAAAGTAGTGAACTAGGGCAAATTCATGGAGACCAGCCCATTGATACAATTTATTTTAAATGAAAATTATATTACATATAAAGGGTTGGCTTTACAATAAATTATGCCTAAATCACTATCAAAACCAAGCAAATCACTGTCAAAACCAAGAAAGAAACCTTACCTCTCCATGGTGGGTTATGCCTTTGATCAACTGGACCTTAAACCCTGAATCAAAAAATGTATGTGTGAGGCTGCATGGACACTCAAAAGTTATGCCTCTGTCCTGATTCCCGCTGAATCTTTTACTTGGGAGCAACTTAAACCGAAGTTGTGGGAGCAACTTTTGAATCAGCTCGATCAACGTGTGCTTCTTTTAAAAAATAGCTTACGAATCAATTGATGCTACTAAAGGGTGTTGTTATAGGGTGTTGACAGGTATCTCAGCCATAACCCTTCCTCTCATGTAGCGGCAGCAGCAATGTGAAACCCTTCTCTCACGTAGCAGCAGTGGCAAAAAGATGCAAAAATAAAGCCCGACAAATGGGAATTGAGATAGGTCCTAAATCATTCACTTTTGTTCCAATTCCAATTTTCAATTCCAATTCCAGGTCCTGAGGGGGAATTGTGGAATGCTAAAAAAGGCCCAAAATTAGAATTCGCATAACCCTATTCCTATTTTTCATTTTGGAACCAAACACTAGATTTGACAATACCAGCATGCAGCTATGCCAATTCCTACTCAATACCTAGAACCAAACGGGCCCTTAGAAGAAGCTTGACCTCTTGAAGGAGATCTGTCATGACAAGTATAAGAAAAGAGAGTCTGAAGTTTGATGGAAACAACTACTTGATTTAGAAGGATCGGATGACTACCTACCTGATATGCATGGGGATAGAAGATGAATAACAATAGATTACTGAGAATCCTTATGCTATCCTTAATTATTAAACGAATGCTACTACAGATAAAAAGAATAAAATCAAGGAGAACATGTTAGCAAGAGATACCTTTATCAATGCCTTATCTGATTTAGAATATTATCACATTTATGGATTAAGGACTGCACATGAGGTATGGAAGAAATTAGAAACTATTTATGAATGTGATACATATGATAAGAAAGCTAAGTTGCAGGGATTAAAAGAAAAATATGAAGATGACTGAAGGAGAATCTGCCTCAGTCTATTTGCAAAGAGTAAATGATCTGGTTTGTGCAATAAGATGTGTTGGTGATACCTTGACGGACAAGATTATGAGATCTTTGCCCACATGTTACAGTGAGAAATTTTCTACTATTGAGGAATTGAGAACTACAAGAGACATTTCAAGAGAAGCTTTGGCATGTAGATTATGTGCCTAGGAAATGAATACACTTGGTAAGGAACTTCTAAAGGTTGAGACTGCATTTAATGCCAATGTGACTAAGTATGACTAGGGAGAAATCTCTAAGATAAAATTCAAACACTATTCTAAAGATTGGGAATAGATCATGGAGGAAGAAATGAGATTGATGAACTTGAAGCTTTGATTGTGAGAAGACTAGCTAAGGGCTCTGGTACGTATGAAGGAAAGTTACCTTTGCAATGCTTCAATTGTAATAAGATTAGTCATATTGCATCTAGATGTCCGAAAAAAACTCCAAGGATAGTAGCGACAAGTCTAAGAAATATCATTCTAAGGGTCATAAAAAATTTTATGTTGTTGAAGAAGGTGTGACTGATGATGAGTCTATTGCTAGTGAGGATGAAATTATGTTTATTTCTATTAAATAATATAACCCTAATGAAGAAAAAGTGTTGGTTTCACGGGTTGTTAAAAGAAATGAATGGGTCATTCCTAGTGGATTCTCACATCATATGGCTAGTGATAAGGATAAGTTTGTGAAGCTTTAAGACTATGATGGTAGTGCTGTTAGATTTTGTAAATATGCTCCTTTTTTGATTAAAGGAAAAGGATCTATCACTCTAGATGGTAAAAAAATACTAATTATGTCCTATATGTTGAAGGTTTAAGTCATAATTTGTTGAGTGTTGGAAAACTATTGGATAAAGGTTATAAATTGAAATTCATGGATGGAATTTGTAAGATCGCTAGAAGTACATGATGTGTATGTATAATTCATACCTTCATGAAATAAAGGTGTTATCTATCAATTCTATGGAAGAAAATAATACAATTTAAACAAATAATTGACAAATAAAGCATTTAACATCTCATGGATCTCTAACTAAGCTTTGCTAATAGAGCTCTTAGCCTTAATCTCTACTAGTGACAATACTAGAATGACAATTTTGATTATGATATGCTTAATCTAGCACAAATTCCCTCCATTTCTATGATCTTTGATTCAAATACTCTCCTAAATGCTCTCAATTATGCTCAATTTGCTATGAAATGCCTATAGTAAGGATGCCTTACATTCAACTTTTCTAGGATTCTTTATGCTCTCAAAATAGCTTGTATTTATAGGATTTTCCCAAGTGTAGGGGGTAGAGTTACTTGATCATGATTAATCCATGGTTGAGTGAGAGGCTTTCAAATGGTTTCAAATGGGGGGAATATTTAAAATGCTTGTTTCAAAGGTTTGGACAATGGGACAAATTTGAGTGATTGAGATTCAAAGTTCAAAATGAGTGATTGAGATTGCAAATTAGGAATGATTCATGTGCTTTGTGTTCTCAATTCTCATTGGTTACTAAAATTCATGTTGAAGGATATTAGGATTTATTAAATTTAATCAATTAATTAAATTAACCGTGTAGGGGAATAGGTTCAATTTGATTTTTGAATTAAACTATACAATTAATTGATTAAAATCAATTATATAATTTGATTAATCCATTTAGGCTTATATTTGATCATTTAATGTCATTATTTATTTGATCCTTTGATTTAAAATGATTTTGTCCAATTTGATTGATAAATATCCATTTGAAATTGATTTGATCCATTTTGGTGAAACTTAGAGCATTTGGCTGAGATTTGCATATTTGTTTGATAAGAGGACACCTGCCCAGTTTTAGGTGTCTACAAATGCCCCTCTTTAAATTGATGTGCAAATCACATTGATTAAAAGAAAATTGCATGTATTGATCATTGATTCGATGCTTAATTGATTGATTGATACAAAAACCTGATTGATTGATAACCTAATTTGATAGATTGATTTGAAACTCTAATTTGAAACCCCTAATCTGATTGATAAAAACCTAATTTGAAACTAATTTGAAATCCTTGATCTGATTGATTGATTTGAAAAAGATGATTTGATGAGATACAGAATGCCCCACTAATATTGTTTGAAACTCCAATGCCCCAGATTTGAGAATGTTTGATGCAGATTTGATTTGATACTATGATATTTCCCCCTCAAAAATGAAACAGATTAATCTCCAGATAGAAAAGATGACAAAATTGATAGAAAATAGATCCAATATGTTTTCATTTCTAAAAAACATTGATGATGATCTTGGCAACAAAACATGCCCCAGTGTGCAGAAAATGTAGATTAGGTCAAATGAGGTTAAACTAGGTCAAAAATCCTCCAAAATTAGGTTAAATAGCTTAAATAGGTTGAAAAACCCATCTTTACTATTCATTTTCACTTTTCACCTTTGAGATTTTGTTCTAATATTTTTGAGATTGATAGTGATGGTGGTCTCAATTAGAGAGCATCGATACAAGACAGGATGCCAGTATCAGAGACCTCTTGAGTATGGACCTCTGGTAAGTGGTTTTTACCTTCAAAATCAAATCACACCTAACATCCTTTAAATGATGCCTAGAATGAAATGATGTGTACACTATGCCAAGTGATGCCTATAATGAAAATTGATGTAAACCTGATTGAGGAAGCACAATTGCTTTCTGATTCATCGTCTAGATGGCCAGATTGATTTCCAAGATAGATAGATGTATTTTAGTAATGCAAACAAGTGATTAGGATATTAGGATAATCATAAAAATAGATGTTTGATTTGTCAATCTGATAGGATAGAATACTGATTGATAGGATAACTTATCATATTGGTCCCTTCTCAAGATCAAGAGTTAGGAACTATAAGTTGATACGCTCAAAAAGAGAAAATGATTGATTGAATTTGGTTTGATTGACTTAAAATGATCCACTGATATAATGATACTGATATAATTCCCTTGATTTTCAATACAGGCACATTTTTTTAAGTTGTATGTATGGAATCTAGCCTCCTGGATTCTTGACTTGTCTGATGAGTTGACAGATCTAGAGTTACGCGTGATTGAGAAATTTGGGTTGAGCTTCCTTTTAGAGCTTCCTTGTTTTAGTTGAACTGGGGTTTACTAACAGTTGTGGAAAAACGTTGGCATTCTGATCACAATAATTTGCACCTTCCACTTGGTGACATGACTATAACTCCTAAGGATGTCTATAGATTTCTCTATATCCTGAATCAAGGAGAGCGGTTTACTATGATCAAGTTTATGATGGTAGTGTATGCAGATTCCTCTTCAGTGATGACACAATCAGAGATGATACGATCACGTGGGCACATTTTTCTTCTTTTCCCACTTTTATAGTAGTTCTAGGTGTTGTGAAAGGAGGTTTACTGCTTCCTAATCGACGAGGTCACGGTTTCTCAGTTGGATGGGGTCAGATCTTGGAGGATTTGATTGCACATCCTTGACATTTTGATTGGGTTTCCTATGTGTTGGCTCAACTTTACCATGAATTACATGAGGTTGTTTACAGAGCAAGTGTGGCTACATTAGTTGGTGCTATATTGTCACAGTTATGAACCTGGGAGCATATCCATGTTACTAGACCGATAGCAGCATGAGTTTGAGGTCGAGGATGGCCATATGAATTTTTGTATGATGGGGTAGTTTTCTAACATTTTCTGGGAAAACTTGAGTATTGGCGTCGCACCATTGATGATATTGATTAGGTCATCTAGAGACCTTACCTTGGATGTGAGGGATGGTGGGAGGATGATGATGAGCTTCCATATATGTTTTCCCCTTGTTGGATGATTGGTTGATCACCACTTGTTATGGAGAGATTCTATTTTGGGAGAGTTTTGAGACAGTATGGCTAAGTACAAGATATGCCACAGGGTATGGCTTTATATGCTCTAGTACATGAAGAACACTCCATGTGGGGAGAAAAGGTAGATTACAAGTTTGCATGCACTAAGATTGATAGATTGGGATTCATCCTGTGGGACATGTTAGACCACATTTCTGATGTTGGGATGGATGTTGAGTACAAAGATTGGTTCTTATGCCATGGATTTACTAGATTCATAGATCCAGTAGAGCCGATTCCTAAAAGGGATGATACTTCTGATGATGATGATGACAACGGGGGTGCCAGAGGTGGTAGGCAGAGAGGACCGAGATAGTGAGCTCCTAGAGTATAGAGAGCTCCTATGATTCATAGAGCTATAGGCAAAGGACAAGTGGGACCTTGGATGTGGGGTGGTCATGTTAGGGTTAGGGGTTGTGGTTTCAGACAGCTGAGATAGAGACAGGTATAGGAAAAGGTATAGGCACATATTCAGCCACAGCCTAGACCAGCTGTAGGATGGGGATAGAAGAGACAGTGCTAGAGAGATGGCAAGCAGGCTCAATTAGATGTTGTTAGATAGGTTCCAGGAGCACAGACCCCTCCATGAGTTCATGTGCAGGCACATCTAGTTCCTCTTGTACAGGGACTGATTCCAGCACAGAAGGTGCCTCCTCAAATTTCACAAGTATCTCAGGCTCCTCCCCAGGCTCCTTAGGCTCCTCCACAGGCTCCACATGCGATAGATGCCTTGATACAGGATGTGAGGACCTTACAGGATGGGTTGACATCAGTGGTTGGTCGGATGGATTAGGTAGTTTCCATGATGTAGTAATTTAGGACTATGATGATGCAGATGCCTAGTGTTGCGAGCACCAGTTAAGTACTACTGACTACCCAGGACAGATTGGGTGACACAGATCATGATGGGACAGGTGATGGATCAGGTACAGGTGATGGATCAGGTGTGTCTGCTGGGTCTTGAGACAAATTGGATATTGATCCACATTGAGATATATTGATGTATCATATTTATGTATTTTGATCAGGAATTTATTGATTTATCATTTTGTCGATGATATTGTATCTTGATATACATATGTTATGGATCTATTGATGGACATTTATCTGATGATCTCCCTTTGATTCCCATGATGTATTTATGATGTTGATGTGAGATTTCTTTATATGCAGATCTATATGATGTCTATGATGCATTTACTTTTATTTATGCTATGGATGCAGTTTATCTTATATATGAAATAGATAGATGGATGCAAATGATGTTATTCTTTTCTAATTTTCATGATGAATGCGATGATTTATACAATGCAATAGTAAATGAATGCAACTATCTTTTTGGATTTTGATTTATGAATGTATGCAACTTAGATGAAATGCACTCCTAAAATGGATGTAAAATGAATAATGAATAATGATGTGTTTCTTTTCATTTTCTTGATATAATAGATAATGATTAATGATTAATTCTATGAATGAATGCATAAGATAATCTCACATCATTGATTAGAAACAAGGATAATTGATAATTGAACCCCCAAAATTTGATTAAGCCCCTTTTACTTAGAAAAATCCTCTAAACATATGTAATTAATCTAACATGATAATGCAATGCAATGCAATGCAAGTAATTGTCACTACCTTTTTGCGAAAGAAATGCAAAAGAGATATATTATCATCATTGAGCATTGTGGAACTAGGAGAAAGTACAACCATCACTGACCGCAGCATGATGATATGAATATCACTTTCATCACTTTGGTAACCCCTTGGGAAACTAGTACAACCCTCACTAGTTGAATAACCAACTATGGGAGTATGAATACCGATTTCATATTGGATTCGATATTGCAAGTGGATTTTGGTATTAAGATATGGAAGATCTAAATAGCCAAGGTATCCATTTATGTAAACAAACAAAAGTTAATCCTCCTTCCTATATGAAAGTCCTTGATGGTTCTTTGATGACCATTTCGTTAGAAAAATTCACACAAGTTGATGTATCTTCCTCAAAACACTCACTCAAAAATCAAGAAAAATATCATATCTTCATCATCGCCAATCTAGTCAAAACATCATCGGTTATCTAAAAAGACAACAAAATGGAAATAATATCATCAAAAAGCTTCAAGTGTTTTGCTTTGTATCAATATTTTCAAAAGAATTCAAAACATTCTGATCATTTAGGTTTTGCCATTTTTTAATCCTGATAAAATAAGTTAATGAAGTTCAAGGATCAAGTTGTTAGGTCAAATGCTTAGGTTTGAACAATGATATCCATCAAAGGTTCAACAATATCTCTCCTCTAAAATTCTAAAAATTAACTCTTGATATGTGATCAAAATGTAGAACTTTTGAATCCATTTGAACCAGAACTAATGCTTTTCCCCCAAGTGATAAATGTAACCATGTGAAATGTGGGCAAATGAAACCTAGAATGCAACAATGTAGCTGAGTGACTTTATTATGACTATGCAAAATGATGGATGCAATGAAGGATATGTACAAATGAGATGATGATAAGGCAATATGTACAAATGCAACTAGGAAATACCTAAGGGATCAAAAAGTGTCTGTTTGCTAGGTTTTCACCTTTTGGTTTTATTGCTCTTTTTCTCTTTTTTGCTTTTTTTTGCTACCAAGGCGCCTATTGCTAGGTTTTCACCAAGGCACTTTTTCTCTTTTTCAATTTTTTTCTTTTTCTTTTTTCATTTTTTTGATATCATCAAGGCACCTATTTGCTAGGTTTTCACCAAGACAATTATTTTTTTGATTTTTGAATGTTTTTGCTTTCATCATGCAAAATTTTCTCCTTTTTCTGATTTTTCTGCTTTTCCATTGTTTTTGACTTTTGATTTTTCTCATGTTTTTGGATTTTTGAATTTTTTCATGTTTTTGGATTTTTTGAATTTTCTCATGTACAAAGATTTGATGCTAAAATCATCAGATACACACTTGTCTGATACTCTTTCCTCCTATACTCTTTCATCTGACCAGGTATGAAACCTCTTTAAATGGATGCTATTAATAGGCTCTTGTAATTCATCACCCTCGCAATCAACTAACTTGAAAGTTCTCATTCCAAAAGAGGAAGTAATGACAAAGGGTCCAAGCCAATTTTCTTCCCATTTTACTTTCTTTTCCCTATATGCTTGGTTTTTAGGGTTTTCTTGTAACACTAAGTCTCCCACTTGAAAGATTCTCAGTTTGATATGCTTGTTGTAGTTTCTTGAGATTCTATTATGATATACCTTCAAATGTTCATAGGCTTGTTTTGGTGTTCCTCCAACAATTCCAACTATTGAAGTCGGGTGACCCTATAATCCTCATCATTTATTAATCCATGTAAAGAGAGTCTTAGGGATGGGATTTCAACTTCCAAGGGTAAAACAACTTCTACCCCACAGACTAAGGAAAATGGTGTAGCTCCAGTAGGTGTTCAGATGCTAGTTTTGTATGCCCATAATGTCGGGATTATCTACACATGTCAATCTCTTCCTAATTTATCAATCGATCTCTTCAAGATTTTGAGAATATTCTTGTTTGTGGCTTTGGCTTGTCCATTACCTTGGGGATAGTAAATGGAGGAAGAATGATGCATGATATGAAAAGTTTCACAAAGTTCATCCACATCTTTTTTCTTGAACTTTTTTCCATTATTTGTGATGATGGCATGAGGAATACCATATCTACAAATGATGTGATTAAGGATAAACATTGAAATCTATTTTCTCATAGCAGTTGTCAAAGGTACGACCTCTACTTATTTGGTAAAAATTTCTATTGTTGTAATGATATATGTATGACCATTGGAAGAAGGTGGGTAAATCATTCCAATAAGATCAAAACCCCATTGGTAAAATGGCCATGGTATGATAAAAGGATGCAATTCTTATGTAGGTGCATGGATCATGTCTCCATGGTATTGGCATTTTGCACACACTTTGACAAAGTGCCAAGCATATTTTTCTAAGGTTTTCCAGAAGTACCCCATGCGAAGGATTTTCTTAGCTAAATTTAACCCACTCGAATGTGACCCACAAATTCCCTCATGAACATCTTTTAAATCTAATCTTGATTCCTCATCCTCTAGACACCTAAGAAGCATTCTGTCAGAACCTTTGTGATATAATGTGTCTGATAGGATGGTATAACGAGTGACTTGTCTTATAAAATGTCATTTGTGGGCACAGATTTGGTTAATAGGTAAAAATTGGTCTTTAAGATAGGAATAAATTATTCCATACCAAGGTGAGTCATGTCCATCAATTAAGGCAATGATTTGGGTGTTAGGTAAGTCAAAAGCCAGTTTTACCAACTCTTCCACCAAGAATTCATACCTCTCATTCTCATCAGGCATTTAAAGTAATGAAGCCAAGGTAGCAATAGCATCAGCAACTCTATTCTTGTCTCTTGTAATTTGCTCAAATGTGATTAAGGAAAATTATTTTTTCTAGTCATCTACCATTCTCTCATATGGCATCAATTTTTCATCCTTAGTTTGATATTCATCATTGATTTGGTTGATGACTAATTGAGAGTCTCCATTAACTTTTAGTTCTATAACATTCCATTCTAAAGACATTTTGATGCCTATGACTAAAGCTTCATATTCTGAAATGTTGTTTGTACATGGAAAAAAAGTTTATAAGATTTTGGAATGGTTTACCCTTGAGGTGTGATATGTTGGAATAATGATATATTTGGCATCAGTGAATGCACTTAATGAAAACACTTATTCAATTTTGAAAGCTTACCGAGCTCATCACTCAGTCCACAGCCTATACCAAGCATTCAATAAAGCTCATCGATCAAACAGTTCAAACCGAGCAGTAAGGCAGTCACCGAGTATATGAGAAGAATAGCAGTTACCGAGCAGATGGTAGTCACCGAGTCATCAGTCGAAGATAACCGAGAAGTCAGTTACTACCGAGTCTCCAGTGGTTACCGAGTGACAATATATCTACCGAGTCACCACAGCTACCGAGTTCCAAGCTACACTTCGGGACTAGTATGGACCGAGCTTCTACTCTTACC
>MU224676.1:2991019-3002275 GCA_018584345.1 Thuja plicata | reverse complement strand
TTTCCAATCCAGATAATTTTCTCCATCAAACTTAGGGCTTTCTTTTCTGAAGTAAGACATCTGATCTACCTTAAGCTATTAGGCTTCTTCTCCAAGGCACTTGGCTCTAATACCAATTGTTAGAATAGTCCCAAAAGATAAATGAGAGGGGAGGGTGATTCAGTTATCAGTAACTTTAGTTCTTTAACTTCAAAATACAACAAATTAAATGCTTAATCAAATAACACAATACACAACACACAATTTGATTACGGGGAAACCAAATGGTAAAAACCCCAATGGAAATTAGCACCCACAATGAACTATACTTGTTTATAGTAATCCTTGTTAGAAGATATCTCAACCCTGTTAGGAGTTGTACTTTACAATGCAATAAGTATAGTGACCTGGTTAAGGGTTGGACCCTGTTAGGAGTCTTTTACAAATAACCTTGTTAGTGGTGGTGGACTCACTGTCCAAAAGCTCACTGCTTGATGGTGAAGGCTACAACCTTTTGTATAATAGATATGCACTATATCTGATGATGAACTATAGAGTAGACCTACTGTCTTGATCAGTTCTAGTGTATTGCAATCTTTCACTTCTTCTTCACATAGAATCTTGATGAATGAACCAACTCTGATAATCTGCTCTGTACATCTTTCTTCTCTTTTCATATCATTCACACTTAGCGTGTCACCTTTGACTTGCTATAAGTATCTTCCTCAAAGTATTAGATCATGGTACCTGTAAGAAAACTCTTCATAACATCCTTGTCGGCTCTACTAAGCACGCAAGCATTATTACAACCACACAAGTATAAATTGAATAGACGTGACGCTTCACTAAGTCGGCCTCACCAATTTAATTCTAACTTTGCAATCTTCTTGAAACACGTTTGGCACCTTTGGATTAATATCATCAACTCATAACTAATCATGAATATACACATGCATATACAGAAGATAGGCTCAACTCAAGAAACACGTTATATACATCGGCCCTAAACAGTTACACTTCCAGAACTATAACTGCCAATAACAGAATTACATAACTTTACTGAAACATCATATCTGGGTCTGTGTGTATGAACATAACATAATAAACATGTCAACAACATGTATCTATCCATGCAAGTCTTCATATAATCATTCTGATAAGTACATACAAAATTACTACTATATATTATATGTTGTCATCAATGACAAACATACAATCAATCAACTGCTTAGAATAAAATCTCCAACAGTCCACATTACCTCCATTATTGTTAGGGTCTACCCCTTGATTGTTAGGGTTTATTCCTCTTCCATGGGCCCCATTGTTATTGACCTCGCCATTTAAATCATTATTATTGTTATCCCTATTAACATTGTTGATTAAGTCAAGGTCCATTTTGCCAAATGGGAATGCCATATTCGGTTCTACTTCCTTTGGTGGTTCTTGAATTGGTTGTTGTGAAGAAGTAAATTCATCACTAGGAAAAGGAAACTCCTTCCTTAGATAGGTTTCGTCGGATTGTGGGGTAGATTTAATGTAATCTATGTTAGGAATAGTCCCAAGAGATAACTGAGAGGGGGGGTGAAACAATTATCTACTAGATTCAATTCTTTTTCCAATTAAGTACAGAATAAATTTAAACATAAACTCAACAAGATAACACAAAATTGAACAACACAATTTTGGTAACAGGGAAAACCAAATTAGGTAAAAATCCCTGTGGGAATTAACACCCACAAATAACTATACTAGTTTATAATGATCCTTGTTAGAAGATCTTGCAACCCTGTTAGGAGTTGATCTTTACAATATAATAAGTACAGAGACCTGTCAAAGGTCAGACCCTGTTAAGAGTCTTTTACAAATAACCCTGTTAGGGGTGAGGACACACTATCCAAGAGCTTACTACTCAAATGGTGAAGGTTGAAACCTTCTCTAAGGTAGATATACACTAAAAATAATAATGAACTATTTGAGAAGGCCTATTCTCTTGATCAGTTCTAGTGAATTTTAATATTCTTCTGCTTCATCACATAGATCTTCAACTTTTACTGTCTAAATTTCTGCTCTACTTTGTCTTATCTATTTCCCTTCATTTTTCACACTTAGCAATCACATTTGAACTAATATATGTATCTTCCCCAAGGATAAGGTCATGATGGTTGTAGGAAACATTTTAGCAACTTCCTTATCGGCTTAACTAAGCACGCAATCAAAGTTAGGACCGCGCAACTCAAAAATGAATAGACGCATTGCTTCACATAGTTGGCTCTACCAAATTAACTCAAACATCACACTTCTATTAAAACATGTTTAGCACCTTTGGATAATCATCATTAACTCATAACTAAACATGAATAAAAACACACATATCCTGAAGATAGGCACAACTCAAGAAACAATGTAAATACGTTGGCTCTTGATAGATAATCTCTAGAAACTGCAACTACCAAAATAGATTAACATAAATCAACTGAAACTGCATGTATGAACATTGCATCTAGAACATGTCTACAACATAGATGTAAATGCGCAAGGCTCCAGAATATCTATACTGATAATTGCTTACAAGACACTGTTGTATATTATATGTTGTCATCAATGACAAACATACAATCAACTATTTGCACAGAAGAAAATCTCCAACAATCTCCCCCTTTGACATTGATGGCAACACATGATGTGAAAAACACCATTAACCCAAAGTACCCTCCTTTTAACAATCTTCTCAATATCCTCATCAAAGGCTCATCTTAACTGCTGCATCTCTTTTTACTGTATTTTTCATTACTGTATACTCCCCCAGAGTATATTCACCCCCTTACTATATACTCCCCCTTTGAAATCAATGGAAAATGGCGCCAAAAACAATTAAGCACAGGTACTACTCTAGAAGTAGAGTAGTCAACCATTCATCAGTCACCAAGGACTGATGTTCTTGTTGCAAATTATAATCAGACTCAAGAAAGGGAATTACTCCCAGCTTCTCCCTGAGATACTTGAAAGTATCTTTTGATAAAGGCTTTGTAAAAATATGTGCTAATTATTCTTTAGTGCTCACATAATCCAACTTTACTTCTTTGTCTACAACTTTTTCTCTTAGAGAATGATATTTGATCTCAATGTGTTTTGTCTTTGAGTGCATCATAGGGTTCTTTGATATATTGATAGTGCTAGTGTTATCACAGTGAATAACAATAGGATAATCAATCTGAATACCAAAGTCTTTAATCATCTATTTGATCCAAACCATTGTTGAACAATTCAATGTTGCTGCAACATACTCAGCTTCTGCTGTTGACTGAGAGATACAATTCTACTTCTTGCTTGTCCAAGTAACCAACCTATCTCCAAGAAATATTGCTCCTCCTGAGGTACTCTTCCTGTCATCAACACAACCTGCCCAATCTACATCTGTATACACATGAAGTTGTATATTCTTTGAGTTAGGATACCATAAACCGTATTCTATAGTCCCCTTTAATTATATGAATATTATTTTTATTTCCATTAGGTGATTTTGTTTAGGTTCAGTTGCAAATCTTCCAACATTTCCAACTGCATTAGAAATATCTGGTCTAGATTGAGTAAGATATATGAGTTTTCCAATCATAGACTTGTATAATGTCTTGTCAACTGCTATGGAATCATCTTCTTTAGAAAGCTTTCTTCCTGTTATCATGGGGGTGCTTACTATTTTGCAATCTTCCATTTTGAAATTCTTCAATATCGCCTTCACATACTTAGACTGATTTATGAATATGCCTTTGTCTATTTGTTTTACATTCAATCCCAAAAAATATTTGATAGGTCCAATAATTCTCATTTCAAACTCACTTTGCATCTCTTTGGCAAATTCTTCACTAAGCTTGTCATTGCCTCCAAAGATGATGTCATCAACAAAGATAGCAACAATTAGTAGTCCATTAGGTGTCTCTCTCATGAATAAGTTGCAATCTGCTGCTCCCTTTTTGAATCCAATCTTTGTCAAGTAACCATCAAGTCTCTCATACCAAGCTCTTGGGGCCTATTTAAGTCCATAAAGGGCTTTCTTTAGTTTGCATACCATGTCTGGTTTGTTTGATAAACTAAATCCTTCAGGTTGTTCTATATAAACTTCTTCCTTCAAGTCACCATTCAGAAAAGTAGACTTGACATCCATTTGATATACTTTAAAGTTCTTGAATGTTGCATAGGCCAAAAACAACTTGATAGCTTCTAGTTTGCTCACAGGGGCAAATGTGTCAGTGTAGTCTATTCCTTCTCTCTGCACATATCCTTTACATACTAGTCTTGCTTTGTTTCTTACCACTGTACCTTCTTCATTCATCTTATTTCTGAATATCCACTTTGTTCCAATCACATTTTTGTCACAAGGTCTAGGAACCAATTCCCATGTATCATTCTTGATTATCTGATCTAATTCTTATTTCATTTCTTTCTGCCAATATGAATCATTGGATGCATCTTCAACACTTAAAGGTTCAATTTGTGAAAGTAGACATACCTCTTCATCAACTATTAAACCTTTTTCTTTAGATCTTGTCAAAACTCTATTGCTCTAATCTCTAATGATATCTTCCTTTGAATGGTATCTAGTTGTGAATTTTGGAACTTTAGGTGTGACATCTTCATCTGTAATCTTTGATTCCTCTTTGCTTGTTTTAGGGTCGTTGCATGATACATCAATACAATCAAACATTTCTTCAATAACTATTTCTTTACTTCTAGGCATGGGTTCATCTTCAATCATAGGTGCACAATCATAGTATCTTTCTTGAATCATGAACTTCTCATCAATCTTCACATGTGTACTTTCAATTATCTTCTTCAATCTCAAATTAAAACATCTATATGCTTTTCTTTTAGTAGAGTAACCAAGGAAAATACCTTCATCACTTCTGGCATCAAACTTACCAGCACCATCATTTCTCTTGATGTAGCACTTGCTTCCAAAGATTGTGAAGTATTTTATAGTAGGTACATTACCAAACCAAAGTTCATAAGGTGTATTATCTATGCCTGGCCTTAGTTGTATTCTGTTGATAGTATAGACTGTTGTATTGACTGCATCTCTCCAGTAGGTGTGTGAAACTTTTCCTTCTATCATGATAGTGCGCGTTGTGTCAAGTATGATCCTAGTTCTTCTTTCTATAATCCCATTATGTTGAGGGGTTCTAGGAGAACTCAACTACCTTTTGATCCCATGTTCTTCGTAATACTCATAAAATTGGTCAGAGGTGAATTTTCCTCCTCTATCTGATCTTAGACACTTTAGTTTTAATCCAGACTCATTTTCAACTTTAGCTTTGAATATTTTGAACTTATCAAAAGCTTCAGACTTGTCCTTTAAGAATTCAACCCACATCATCCTTGAAAAATCATCAACAAACAAAATAAAATACCTTTCTCCATAGTATGATCTTGTTTGAGTAGGACCACATAATTCTATATGCACTAGATCCAATTTGTTTTCTACTGAGTTCTGCTTGCTTCTGAATGAGCTCCTTACATACTTTCCCATCACACATTCCATGCACATAGTATCAACTAGTCTTTCAATACTAGGAAGGTCTCTTACTACCTTTACATTGCTTATCTTTACTATGTTATCAAAATTGATGTGACAAAGTCTTTTGTGCCATAGCCAACTATCATCTACTTTTGCAACAAAACAACTTACTTCTAAATTGAGCTGAAAGACATTACCTTTATTCGTAGAGCCTAATGCAATCATATCTCCTTGTTTGTTATTAATTATGCACTTGTTGTCTTTGAATTCTGACTGATATCCTTTGTCTAGCAATTGTCCAACACTTAGTAGGTTATGATGTAAACTATCAACATAAAGAACATCATTTGTCTTGTTCTTTCCATCTAAGGTAATAGAACCTTTGCCTATGATAGGTTTGGGAGTGTTATCTCCAAATCTAACCATACCACCTTTGTACTTGTCCAGATGTAAAAATTTGTCTTTGTCTCCTGTCATGTGATGTGAGAATCCGTTGTTAATGATCCAGTCAGTTTTCATGTCTGCTTTAAAAACTAATGCTAACTCTTGTGCCTTGTTTTCATCTTCATTGTCCATTTCTTCAAGCATTTTCTCAATGTCTTTAATGGCAACGAATCCAATTTCATTTTCTCCTGAGTCATCATCAGTTACACCATCTTCAACATGATAGCATTCCTTAGTATATTTGGGCTTGTAATATGATCTAAACTTCTTGACTCTTGTAGGACACTTGGATGCAAAATGGCCAACTTTGTTGTATGAAAAACATTTGAATGGTAGTTGTCCTTCATATTTTCCTTTACCTTTCCTTTCTTTCTTGGCAATCATAGCAATGATTTATTCTAGTTCTGTATCCACTTCTTCTTTCCCATTATTACTAGAGTTGTTCAAGGATTTCTTACCATGGACTAAGGCTCTGAAAGCTTTTTCACTTTTAGGTTCTGTCTTCAATCTTGATATCTCAAATGCAGAGATTTTTCTGATCAAAGTCTCTCTCTTGAAGTCTTTTGAAAATTGCATAGTCATGTCTAAGATATTGATCTTTCTCTCATAGTTTGATGTCAATGTAGTCATTATTTTGTCCATTATGTCTTCCTCTGAAATTTCTCCACCATTGTTTCTATTTCCTAAAACTACTTCATTAATCCTCTAGTTGTAAAGCTCTGATGTTCTCTTTAGGTAGCATCTCTAAGTTTGTATACTTCTTTTTCCATGTCTTTCTCTATGTATTCTTTTCTTGGATATCTCCTTCAAACATGTCTTCTAAATACTTCCATATGGTGTAGGCTTTGTCTACTTTCTTAATATCAGAGAATTCACTGTCAGATAATGCACTTATAAGGGCTTCCTTGGCAGTGGCATTAGCGGTTAATACATCCTTTTGTTTACTAGTAGCATCATCTTTTGCAAGGTCTTTCAGAGAAGGAACAACAACTTCTTGTGTGGCTATTTCAAAAATGTCAAAACCAACGCACTATAGATGTGTTATCATTTTGTTCTTCCAGTCAAGAAAATTCTCTCCATCAAACTTAGGACTCTATTTTCTGATGTATGCCATCTGATCTACCTTAAGCTATTAAGCTTTCTCTCCAAGGAACTTGGCTCTGATACCAATTGTTAGGAATAGTCCCAAGAGATAAATGAGAGGGGGGGTGAATCAGTTATCTACTAGATTCAATTCTTTTTCCAATTAAGTACAGAATAAATTTAAACATAAACTCAACAAGATAACACAGAATTGAACAACACAATTTTGGTAATGGGGATAACTAGATTAGGTAAAAACCCTGGTGGGAATTAGCACCCACAAATAATTGTACTAGTTTATAATGATCCTTGTTAGAACATCTTGCAACCCTATTAGGATTTGATCTTTACAATGCAATAAGTACAAAGACATGGTCAAAGGTTGGGCCATGTTAGGAGTCTTTTACAAATAACCTTGTTAGGGGTGAGGACACACTGTCCAAGAGCTCACTACTCAAATGGTGAAGGCTGTAATCTTCTGTAAGGTAGATATACACTATATCTGATAATGAACTATTTGAGTAGACCTATTGTCTTGATCAGTTCCAGTGAATTGTAATCTTCTTTTGCTTCTTCACATATATCTTCAACTTTTACTGTCTAACTTTATGCTATGCTTTGTCTTATCTTTTTCCCTTCATTTTTCACACTTAGCGATCATATTTTAATTGATATATGTATCTTCCCCAAGGATAAGGTCACGATGGCTATAGGAAACATTTCAGCAACTTCCTTGTCAGCTTAACTAAGCACACAATCAAAATTAGGACCGCGCAACTCAAAAATGAATAGACATGTTGCTTCACATAGTTGGCTCTACCAAATTGACTCAAACATCACACTTATGTTAAAACACATTTAGCACCTTTGGATAATCATCATTAACTCATAACTAAACATGAATACAAACACACATATCCTGAAGATAGGCACAACTCAAGAAATAATATAAATATGTCGGCTCTTAAAAAATAATCTCCAGAAATTGTAACTGCCAAAATAGATTAAGATAACTCAACTGAAACTACATATCTGAATCTACGTGTATGAACATTGCATCCAGAACATGTCTAAAACATAGATGTAAATGTGCAAGGATCTAGAATATATGTACTAATAATTGCTTACAGGACACTATTGTATATTATATGTTGTCATCAATGACAAACATACAATCAACTATTTGCACAGAAGAAAATCTCCAACAATCTGATCAGGTAAAAGCCGGCATGAGTGTTTATCAAGAAACTTGGCTTTGATCACCTGATTGATCAATCCCTTAATGATCTTGTGAATTATCCAACAATGGAGTATTCTAATCAGACTAAAAGTATGCTCAAGTAGAAAATCCAAAAGGGTATCCAAAAATATGATCAAGTTGTTTTCACACCCTTGGGAAATGTCCACTCTTTTCCCTTGTTTGTTTCTGGGTGTCACTTTGCACTATATAGGCGTCACTTCACACTATATAGGCGTTAGCTAGAAAATGTCTACGCAATACTCTATAGATTGCAGGCAGTGTTTGCTTATTGGTAGGTGTTATTTTAACTATGCATAGGTGGTAGTTTCCAGTAACTTAGGCATCACTTTAGCTATAACAGGTGTTATTTCAAGTTTAGAGGTATCAAAAAATGTTTTGTAGGCATGGTTTCTTTGCTGGTACGTGACACTTTGCAGATTAGGATTGTTTTCACATTTTTTTAGGGTTTTTAAAAGTTTAAAGTTGTGATCAGATCTATTCAATTGGATTCTTGCTTGAAAATGTAAACACAAATGCAACACACACATCAAGTTTTCATCATAACCCTAAAACATACTAATGTGTATATTCTCAGTTGTTTCAATGGGTCTTAAACAAGAATAGATTCCAATCAATCTATCTAGAGTCAGATTTGGCTTTTAAACATTTTGGCTCTAAAAGGTAGCATTCTACTTAACAAGGATTTATTGAACACCTATGTTCTAAACTATGCCAAGTTCTTGTACCCCCTTTCAGGCTTCCCACATGCACAAAAGTACAATTATGCAAAATTCTGAAGGACTACTAGAGGAAGTGAAGAAAACTTGCACACAATTTAGTCACTACAACCCATTAAGGAAGAGTGCATTTATTTATTATATGTTGGATAGTATCACGGCTTAAGCGATTGTCTCCTACTTTGGGTTGCTCCCTCTCACCGTCCTCGTAAGGATGTACTTAGGAGGTAGGCCCTCTAAAGCTCTAGATTATCTAGCATATATGGAAAGCAAGAAATTGAACTTAGTTCAACAAGTTTGGGAGTTTGATTCACTTAAAAAGTGAAGAGAATATCTGTATTGTTGTCCTTTGTTCCAAACACTTCAAAAACTTATGTTCTTTTTCAACCTTGTAACAAAGAGGTTCTTAAAACTTGAAGTGTGTGGTTCAATTATCCTCCCTTTCTTTCTACCACACTAAACTCAATATGTTTTTCTTTTTGATCAACTTCAAAAAGTTTAGAGCATATGCCTAATGTTTTGTTCAAGATGGACAATAATAGGGTGTCCCTATTTAGCTAGATTTAAATGAATTTCCACAATCTAAGAAAAGCAAGCTTGATGAGAAAAATACCTCTTTTCGATGCTAGCAAAGGCTAGGCACTTTTTTGAGGTTTTTTCTTTTTATTTTGCTCACTCACCTAGTGGCGATCATTCCCTCTCTGGCTCCACCAACAAATTATTCAACACAAATGCACAAAGTGAAGGAAACCAAAAGTGAAATTGACAATGCAACTAAGTTCCTTGATAAATTTTGCAAAAACAATTTAAGTACTTAATGCATGAAATCACCTAAGAGATGGATAATTTTTATTGTATGCACTACTAACTTTGATGTAATGCTCAAATAATTCATCTTCCTTCCCTAAATTGTCCAAAATCAAAGCATTATGTATTTATTTTAAGTATTTGATTTGAACCCTTACCTCTTTGCTTGGCCTTGTGATGCGTACCTTTGGTTTCTGCACTTTTAGGTGTATGTTCCTCTGTAGAAAATACAGTAACAGAGAGTTAGAAAATAGAATTTATCAATTTATGTGTAATAAAACACAGCAAATTGCAAGTGTCATTTTGATGACATGTAACTGATTAAATGGTTCCCTATATTAAGTTGAAGATGATGCAAGACATTAAATCAGTTAATGGTTTGTATTGTCATTGATGTCAACTTGATATCATTTGTATGGTCATATACATAATGCCAAAGACTTCAGAGAATCAATGGAATAAAGGTTATGCTTTCAGCAATGCATAAAATTCAAGTATTCACTAAGTGACAGACTACACTGGCAGAGTGCACACCATCGATAAAGACAGAGATAAAGTCATAGTGATGCCTGATGAGCAGAAGACAGTGTTGCCCGATGAAGCAGAATCAAAGGATGCCCAATGAGATAAACACAGTGTTGCCCGATGGGCAAGATCCAATGATGCCCGACGGATGGAGATCCCGAAGCTAACTGAAGCGACACTGACAGAACTGGCAGTTGTCACCGGTGACGAACTGTAGAGTTGACCGACAAAATAGAGAGATCAGAAAATGATAAAATATCTAGCTAGCAGAGCTAAAGGATAGACTTAACTAGTTGTTTTATTTGTTTTATTCGACCACAGTTAAGTAAGTGATTTGTATAGTTGGCAAGAAGATAACTATGAGATAAATCAGGAGTTAAAACCTCAAATCAATTTGGTTGGATTGTTCTTCACACCAAGAATCAAGAATCAAGAACCTAGAATTAAGGAATATCATGTCTATATAAGAGACAAGCATAATTCATTCCCAGAAGAAAGCAATCAGATACACAGGGGAGTGAACTGATAGAAGATGATGAAGAGAAACTGATGAAGGATTAACTTCATGCAATCTTGATCAATCAAGTTGAGGGAGAGCTAAATAATTCTACAGACACCGACGAACAGAAAAGCACAACATCACAAAGCAGAAAGAGTTAAGTACAAAGGAATTGTATTGATACATTGATCAAAAATATATTGTAAGTAAATAGATCTAAAAATCTACAATTTAGTTGCATTAGAAACAGGTCATTTTGTTTCAGTTTAACCATTGAAGCATTAAGTCTCTTAACAGAGCGGTACTTAACAGTCTTTTGTAATTGAGGTATATCCTAACAGATTACCAGAAGGTTGACTCATGATAGTAGCACCGGTCTTACCTAAAGCCTATTGATAGTCTAAGAAGGAGGCTGATTCAAGGATGGTAG
>MU224676.1:2970985-2990678 GCA_018584345.1 Thuja plicata | reverse complement strand
ATTGATTGGTGGATTAAATTGGATAAATTTTTGAGGCCACTGATTCACCCCCCCCCCCTCTCAGTTATTACTAACACATTTAACAGATAACAAGCGTTGTTTCCCAATGTCCTACGCGTGACTTTGCAGTCAGCTAGGCATTACTTTCCAGTTAGTTAAGCGTGATTTAACAACTAACAGGCGTTAAACTTTAAATGACAGGTGGTACAAAAAGTGTAAATTGCAAAACAAAAAAGAGATCATGCGGTAGTTGAATGATCGTAGGCATGATTTTGCTGCTCACGGGCGTCACTTTATGTGCTCAAGCCTGACACTTTGTCTTGCAGGGAATGAAATAATTTCAAGACAGAGAAAGGAAGATCTTCATAGGCATCATTTAGCTATTGTTAGGCATCACTTTACGGCTGGTAGGCATCACTTGGACTTTCAACCTACAAATTTAGTAGCAAAATGCACCAAAAACACCTAAAAATGATAGAAAAATGAGAATTAGAGGCTCAAAGCCCCACGGTGGGCACCATTTGTGTATGTATAACTCATACCTTCATGAAATAAAGGTGCTATCTATCAATTCTATGGAATAAAATAATACAATTTAAATAAAGCATTTAACATCTCATGGATCTCTAACTAAGCTTTGCTAATATAGCTCTCAGCCTTAATCTCTACTAGTTACAATCCTAGAATGAAAATTTTGATTATGATATGCTTAATCTAGCTCAAATTCCCTTCATTGATATGCTCTTTGATTCAAATACTCTCCTAAATTCTCTCAATTATGCTCAATTTGCTATGAAATGCTCTCAAATTGCTATGAAATGCCTATAGTAAGGATGCCTTGCATTCAAATTTTCTAGGATTCTTTATGCTCTCAAAATGGCTTGTATTTATAGGATTTTCCCAAGTGTAGGGGGTAGAGTTACTTGATCATGATTAAGCCATGGTTGAGTGAGAAGCTTTCAAATAGTTTCAAATGAGGGGGCAATTTAAATTCTTGTCTCAAACGTTTGGACAAAGGGACAAATTTGAGTGATTGAGATTCAAAGTTCAAATTGAGTGATTGAGATTGCAAATTAGGAGTGATCCATGTGCTTTGTGTTCTCAATTCTTATTGGTTACTCAAATTCATGTTGAAGGATATTAGGATTTATTAAATTCAATCAATTAATTAAATTAGCCATGTAGGGGAATATGTTCAATTTGATTTTTGATTTAAACTATACAATTAATTTATTAAAATCAATTATATAATTTGATTAATCCCTTTAGGCTTATATTTGATCATTTGATGTCATTATTTATTTGATCATTTGATTTAAAATGATTTTTTCCAATCTGATTGATAAATATCCATTTAAAATTGATTTGATCCATTTTGGTGAAATTTAGAGCATTTGGCTGAGATTTGTAGATTTGCTTGATAAGAGGACACCTGCCCATTTTTAGGTGTCTACACATGAAAGCTTAATGCATTAGGTACACAAACTGCTGGTAATCTATTTCATTTGAAAATTGTTGAGAATAAATGTTTGATTGCTAAGATTGATGATAGTTGGTTATGGCATAAAAGATTTTTTCATGTGAACTTTGATAATATGGTGAAAGTTAGCACTACTAATGTTGTAAGAGATTTTAAACTGATGAAGCCTAACAACTTGTGTAAAGAATGTCAATTGGGTAAACTAACTAGATATACTTTCACGAATAAGACATACTCTTCGAATGGATTGTTAGATTTGGCACATACAGATATATATGGTACTACTAAGACAAGAAGCTATTATGGTGAAAGATATTTTATGCTATTTGCTGATGACTATTCAAGAGCGATGTGGGTTATATTTTGAGAGAAAAATCAGAAGCTTTTCAGAAATTTTAGATATTCAAGGTGATGGTAGAAATAGAATCTGGAAAATATTAAAGTGCCTACGATTTGACAGAGGTGGATAACTTACGTCTGGTGAGTTTTATGCATTTTGTGAAGAACATGGGATATTACAGACAAACTTATGCTCTGCGAATCCCAAAATAGAATGGTGTTGCAGAGCGAAGGAATATGACTATCTTAGACACAACTAGGACTATGATGATTGAAGGAAAATTTTTGTAGATCTACTAGAGAGAAGCAATGTGCATCATAGTATATACTTTGAACTGGGTATAGATTAAGCAAGGAACTGGTAAGACTTCTTATGAACTATGGTATGGTAATATTCCTACAGTGAAATAATTTAGAATTTTTGGAAGTAAATGCTATATTAAGAGAGATGAGGATATTGGAAAGTTTGATCCTAGAAGTGATGAAGGAATATTTCTTGGATATTCTATAAAGAGAAAAACATACAAATGTTATAACCACAGACTGAAGAAGATTGTTGAAAGTGAAAATTTCAAAGTTGATGAGGATGTGTAGAGATCAAAAATAACTTGCTAGTATGACATATTTGAAGAAGACAATCAGATTATGGAAGTGCAAAATTAAAATCGCGATGGATTAGAAAAGTAGAAAGAACCTATGGAAAATGAAGTGGATACTAAGACCGAAGGATCTGCTACACAACCTACACTAAAAACCCCATGGTATGTAAGGATTAATCATTCTAAAGATGTCATTTTTGGTGATAAGAATAGAGTTGTTCAAACTAGAGGAAGAATCGCTAGGGATGAAACATGTTTTATATTTGAATTTGAGCCAAAAGATGTTAAAGAAGCATGTAACGATGATATTTGAATGATAGAAATGAGAGAAGAACTTGATCAGATTGAAAATACCAAGACTTGGATTCTTGTTCCTAGACCTATTGAAAAAAATGTGATCGACACTAAATGGGTACTCAGAAACAAGCTGAATGAAGATGGTAAAGTAGTTCGAAACAAAGAAATATTGGTATGCAAAGGATATTCATAGATGGAAGATATTGACTTTACTAAGACCTTTGCTCCTATAGCTAGACTTGAAGTTGTTAGATTACTTCTTGCATATACAACTTACTGAAAATTTAAAGTCTACCATATGGATGTTAAGTTTGCATTATTAAATGGTGAACTAGAAGATGTTAATATTGAGCAACCTGATGGTTTTACTCTAACCGAGGAAGGAGATGTGGTTTGTAAGTTATAGAAAGATTTGTATGGACTAAAGCAAGCTCCTAGAGCCTGGTATGCCAAATTGGACAAATATTTGAAAAAAATTGGTTTCAACAAGGGTGTCGTAGATAGTAACTTATATTTCAGAATAAATGATGATAATATCTTGATTGTTGAAGTATTTGTTGATGATATTATATTTGGTGGTAATGATGAGATGAGTAGAGGGTTTACTGATGAAATGCAAAAAAAATTGAGATGCCTATGATAGGTGAGATGAAATTCTTTCTTGGATCGCAAAGTACATAGCTGGATAAAGGAATTTTTATTACACAGTCCAAGTATGTCAGAGAATTGTTAAATAAATTTGGTATGGAAGGTTCTAAAATAGTAGGATCTCCTGTGATTACTAGTTATAAGTTAACAAAGGATGATGATTCCCCTTGTGCTAATCAAACACTATGCAAATCTATGATTGGAGGACTGCAATATCTAACTCATTCTAGATCAGATAGATCAAATGGTGTTCAAATTGCTGCAAGATTTCAAGCCAAACCGAAGGAATCACATATAGTTATTGTCAAAATAATTTTTAGATACTTGAAGGGTACAATTGACTATTGATTATGGTATGGAAAATATGATGAATTTACTCTATGTGCATACACTGATGTTGATTGGGTAGGTAATATGGATGATAGGAAAAGTACTAGTGGAGGTACAGACTTTTTGGGTAAGAGACTAGTTTCTTGGACTAGTAAGAAGTAGGATTGCATTTCTCAATCTAATGTTGAGGCTGAGTATGTTGTTGCTGCAATAAATTGTAATCAAGATGTTTGGATGAAGAAATTTATAAGGATAAACATTGATGAGCCTATTGTTATTCACTGTGATAACTCTAGTGGTATAAATATCTCAAAGAATCTTGTGTTACATTCAAGTACAAAGCATATTTTTATTAAGTATCATGTTTTGAGAGATAAACTCAGTGAAAAGGAAGTGAAATTGGAATTTCTATCTACTAAGGAACAGATAGTTGATATCTTTACGAAGCCTTTATCAAAGGATACATTTGTGCATCTTAGGGAAAAGTTTGGGGTGATATCCCCTCTTGATCAGAACTAATGATGTTGAGGATGACATCAATCTAGAAAATCTATTATAACATCATTCATTAGATTGATGAGCTTGGCGACTACTCCTTAGGGGGAGCGGTCTTATGGTTATTATTGTTTGGTACTAAGATTTCTCTATTTTTTCCTTTTGAGGTGAGTTTAGTTCTTTTTGATGTCTATGGTCCTTTTCCATTTATTTCAAAGGGGGATAGATAGTGTGAAAAACAAAGGTGATTATGCTTGGGAGATACTATTTTGAAGCTGGATATTTAGAGTGATCAAGTAGATATATTAATGTCTTTGTTCATGGATTAGTATTTCACTTTACATGTTTCCATCTGTTAGCACTATTAAAATTATCATGGTTCCATGGTTCTTGAAATTTTTATAGACTCATTTCTCCATGTTTTAGGTCTCTAAGCTTAAACCCTTGGTATTTTATGCAAAACCCTAAAACCCTAGTCCTTAACGCCTGTTATAAAATGAAGTTAATTTTTATGTAACTGAAGTCCTTAAGACCCATGTGTTTCATGTTATCATCGACGGGGCCATCTTCTTTTCCTAAGTATTTTTGGGGCCTATGCTTTAATTTTCCCTAATTCTAAAGTCCCCAAAATATTTTACCTTTTCCAAGTATCGTGCAAGTCTTTCTTAATTCGATAGTAGGCGTTAAGCCTTGATCGCAAAGATGATATATTTTTACTCATCAAGGCATAACAATGTGATGTAAGGTGTCCCTCTTAGATTAAATGTAGGAGAATTTTCATCTACCCTCATAGCATGTTCATCCTATGGTAGGCGTTAAGCCTCAAAGCTGAAGGTACTCACTTTTTAATGTTCAAGGGTTCACGACCGAGCGCCACGTGGAAAGTGGCCAGAGCTTAGGATAGGATAAAGACAGATCAAATTTGATTTGATCTAATGGTTGGCACTTTTACTCAATGAGGAATATGAACGTAGTTAACCATCAAGGCATTGCACCTAGGTTACATGTGTCCTATCGAGATTGAAGCTAGTCAAAATTTCAGCGACTTGGGGCAACGGTTTTCTCCTAATCATGTGATGCTTGGCAGTTAGTTATTAACATTTAGTGATCCGGTGATAAAGGTAAAGACTTAAATTTTAATGTTTATCTCCTGATCTCATAATGTCACAGTTAAGTCTCAAAAGATCTAGAGATTCAATGAGGATCGTCGATGCAGATCATATCAGGTGGTTGTTGTTGGATCTCGTGAGTTAAGTCTGGTTAAGTTTTTATTCGGTGATTCAGAGATAGCTTTATATATGAATCTCAAGATAGAACCAGAGTTAATTCTTTCATTTGGACATTATGAGATATGCCTTTATCTTTGAATCTCATAATGGACCTGCGTTAGAAGAAATTTTTCTGAGATCACGTGACGACCGTTGATCGAGACCAAGATGTGTGGCTATCGCTAAATCGGCAGATAAATCAAATTCAAGAAAAAGGATTCAGCAATCATGAGATACAAGGCTAAGATGTGACAAAATACCAAGATGTGTCCAAGAAACTCATAAGATCAATGGATTTCGCTGAATCTTCAAATAAACCATGGGTTAAGCCAAGAATCTAGCGATTCAGAGATAGCTTTTATCACTGAATCTCAAGATAAAACCATACTTAAATATTTTCATCTGGTGATTCAGAGATACAAAGGATTGAATTGCTTGGGTCAAAAGTAGGGTTAAAGATAGATCAGTTTATTTTTGATCCAGTGGCTGGCATTTTTCCTTGAAGAGGAGATGCATAAAAGATAACCTTTAAGGCAATGCGCCTACTCGACACGTAGCTATGCTGATGTCATGGTCCCAAGATTTTCAAAGGAGATTAAAGGTACCATAAGTTTGTGTTGATCAGATGGTAGGTGCAATGCCTTGAAGAAAATATGATCAAGAAATAATATTTAAGGCATTGCGACGTGATGCCACCTGTCCAAATCAGATCTTTGAAGCCCGGGAAACTTAAAGAAAGATCTACAAATTAGTTTTAAAGTTGAGTACAGTTTTAATATGGGCCATCGATGATGAATCCTACACCACCTGTGACCGTTGTAAAAAAAATTTCAAAATTTCAAATATTTCTCTCAGGGTTTCCAAATGGTGGCATTGCTTTCCAGGCTGTAGAGAAATAAATGGATTGATTTTCTTTCTTGGATTGTATGTGTGCACCTATAGGGCATTGCTTGGATAGGGATTGGGTGTTTTAGACTGCATTTATGTGCAGAGATGACTGTTGGGGTTTCTAGAGGATACTTTCAGATCTTTGAAATCCTAGAGTGGCGCCTTGTCTCCTATGTTTTATGATGGATCTGTTCCCAAGTCTTGCGGTTAGAGGATTTGTTTTTCCTTCGAAGGAATGTAGACCCTAAATGAATTAAACAGGCTTAGGTTATCCATTACTTCTTTTAGGGAAGGACTATTCTACAACAATCCCAAGGTGGATGGAAGTTCCATATCGGATTGTACTCATGATGGAGTATGAGGAGGGGTTGCTTCTTGATGAAGGCATGACAATTGTTTGGTAGGGCAGATCATATCATATCTTTTGCAGATCTTTTGGAGAAAGATTAGATCAGTGAGAACAAGGACTTCAGTAATCTAGATTGATAAAGAAGGATAGGTGTCAGATAGATGTTACCTTGAGCATTCTCCTTCTTCTATATATCTCCTTGTTTTCTCTGTTGTAAGGGTTCGGAAGTTTTTGGATTCCAAGTATTGGTTCCAAGCTTTAGTCCCAAGGGGATATATTAGACTGTATTAGGCTGTATTTAGATAGAATAGAAACTTTCAGATCTTTTGCATGTTATTAAAGTGGTATGTTTTAGATCAGATATGGACATGAACATGATTCATCAAACTTAATGCAATTATTCCAGTTACAAGTCTCTCCTTTGTGTCTATCTTTTGAGTTTTGAATCTTCTGGTTCACTACATAGAACTTCTGTTGTATTCCTTAGTTTTGATCTAGGATCAAATTAAATCAGCTTTGGATAAGACAGACTCTTTAGGTTTGTCTACAAAAGGATCTTATAAGTAGTGGTTGGTCTAGATTGATTGTGTTTATGACTTTGAGTCTTTGATAACAGTTGGTTCATGTTTTCTATATATGTATGTGAGATATTGCCCAATGGATAAGGCACTGATCAGGGATTAGTACATTTTATTGAGATGTATGTTTAATTTGGTTTGTCTATATTGTACAAATTTACATCAAAACCATTCCCAAAGTCCTCTTTGTTTTTTGGTTGTTGATTATCGTCCTTCATAGTAATGGAGAGTTAATGAATGTTTGGTTAGAATTTAGTACTTTCTTACCATCATTTTTTGTTATAATCCAAAGTGATAAAGATTTGTATGTTATCTAGATTAGGTGTACCCGCCTTGGTTTAACAGAACCAAAAGTGCAAAAGGCAGTCTTGTCCCTATAGTTGGTCTAGTTACCTTGCAAAGCTTTCATACTTGGAGATAACCACTCCTAAAATCAGTCTCAAATTATATTGGTAGCTTTTCAAAGTGTAAACATTTTCGAACACCAACAAAATGGTGACTCTGATGGGAAGTCCAGTAAAGGTATAGATTCATGTGCTACAAAGAAGATATTCCTCATGTTTTGTAAAGTAAGACAAGTCTATTTTGTCTTTCATTGTATATTGTCTGATAGTTCTAGTTCTTAAAGTAATACATATACTATCTCACATGTGGTGAGTGGTGACTTCGAGTTCTCTAATTTGCACCAGTGTGCATGATTGAAGAAAGTCTACAAAGGAAAGAGGTGGACTTGTAGTGAAGATGCAACAGATGTTTGGACTCCTATGACTATGAGAATAGTCAAGAGGGGAATCAATATGAGACCCTATTGGGGGTGTGCTGTGAGCTTTCTTATTTAAAGAAGGTTAGAGTTGGGAAAGAGTTCTCCAATTATCTGAATCTTTTCCTCTGAAGAAGAGGTGGTGACTCTACCAAAGTTTTTGAAGGTGATTTGGAGGTGACTTTAGATAAAAATTTTGCAACAACTTCATCACATCTAGGTATTTTTTTCATTGGATAATCTTTTGTTCCATGAAAATTAGTTCCTAAAATTTTCCCTATTAAGTGATCAACACTAATTGAGAGGGAAGAAAAAAATTTGTAACCATTTTTCCTATTAAGATGTCACAACCGTATAGAGGTAGGTTGTATGGGGATATAAATTTCAATGGCATCCCTGGTTACCCACACCTTATTCCATTAGAAGTCAGAAACCACTTTCCTAAGTTCAGTGGTATGAAAGAGGAATCAACTAAGAAACATCTGAATAGGTTTATTAATTTGATAAATTATTATGAGGTTGATCATGAGGACATAATTATGAAGTTGTTTGCACAATCCTTATTGGATGGTGAAAGAGATTGGTTCTCATTTTTGTTGCCTCTATCTATCATCTCATGGGAAGAATTGTAAATAACATTCATTGAGCAATTCAGAGAACAAGTTGATGAATATGACTTGATCACTGATCTTTTTAATATTCATATTGGCGATGAGGAGATGGTGCCTACATTTAATCTCAAATTTAACAAAATATCAAAAAGAATTCCTGAGAAATGTAGACCCCATGATGCAATGGCTTTGATTGTTTATTTAGGTGCTTTTGGGGAAAAAATGAGCTACTTATTGATAGATAAGGAGCCCAAGACTTTGTATCAAGCTTTTATGGCAGCAATAGACATTGAAAATAATTTAAAGTATGCAATCATCTCAAGGCATTTTGTAAAAGAAGTTGACATGGATCATTGTCATAAGATATCACAAATAGTTGACAGGTGTGGAGCAAGAGTTGATGATCAACATCAAGATGTTTCTATCTCTATTGATTTTAATAACCGTGTTTTGAATAATGATTCAAGACAAGTTTTGAATGAAGATTTTTTTCTGCAAACAATCAGTACCCCTCACTTAGATATATATATGGGTTACACACCAAATAAAATAGAAAATAGTTTTTCTATTTATGAGGCTATAGAAATAGATTGTTTGTAGTTAGGTGTGGAAAATATAGAGGGGGCAGTTTTTTCATCAAATGATGATGTTGAAGCCCCAAATGATGAAGTTCTATTAGACTTTTCTGATGTTAGTAGTGAGGATGAGGACTAGATATCATGGCCAGAGGAGGAGGATGTGTCTCAGCCCATGTTGTTGTCACATGGAGGTATCCAAGAAGATATGTGTGAAGAATTGGTTGAGAAAAATACTTCATGGTGTCAGAGTAGCCCTGATTTATTTGAAGACAAAATGATGGTCAACATGTAGCCTTGTGAAAAGGATGAAGATTTTTCATCTGTTGGAATTGATTTTGAGGATGTAGATTCACTTGAGATAATAATGAATTTGATAAGCATGTTGGAAAAGGAATGCTCATACAAGGAACTTACACCAAAGAAAAATCAAATGAAATTTTGTGATGAGTATGATACAAGTAAAGGGATCAAGTATGTTGATGAAGATACACATGCCTTTCAATTTGAACAACATTGCTAAAATGGTGATGATGTTGATCAGTCAACATTTTTGTTTGCATCATGTGATTATCCATGTGAGGAGCAGTTGAGGGATCATGTATCTGATGGAAAAGACACTATTGTGCAAAGTCCTGATGACACTGTTTCAGTCTCACCTGAATCATTTTCTTGCAATGAACCTGCTGAGGAGGATAAGGATTATGATATGGAGTCTTCATATGATGATGATAATGATGAACATTCTTCTTGTTCAGATTATGATATATTTTCCTTTGATGATGGTGAGTGTGGCATTGATATGGGCTATCACATTAGTAAGTTTTCTAATGTGTTATTTGATATGGGTATTGATATGGGTTAGTCAGTCTTTTTCCATAATGATTACAACAAGGATTTGCACATGGTTTCTAATCATTTATATGAGGATTGTGATGTGGAACTAAACATTATAAATGATACCAACTATATGGCAGAATATGAGTGCTTTTGTTTTCAGCTGGATGATGTTTTTTTCAAAATGTGGCCATAAGTCAAAAGATGATTAATATTGCATATTTTAGACACCTAAAAATGGTTCATTTCCTATGCCCCCTTTTTAACATGTCTTCTATATTGTGTGTTTGATCTTTATCATTCACTAATATTGTGTCACTCTTCCATGTCATCAATTACTAACATTTCTCTCATTTTGGCCAAATTGATCATCTTCCTAAATCAAACCAAGATCATTCCAAACTCATTTGATTCCAAACTCATATCAATGTATTATCAATCTCTTTCAAGCAATCCTCTAGCATTGTTAAAGTTCATTGATGCCTTATTATCATTTAATTCCTCCAATAGCATTGTCAAAGTTCATCGATACTATTTCATCATCAATCATCATTTCGAGAGCATTGTCAAAGTTCATCGATGCCTCGTGATTTCCTAAACTATTTCAGAATCCTCATAAATGATCCTAATCCTAATCAATATTATCAAAATTAACCAATTTCACATTAATGCCTTCAATTTGATCGATAATTCATTAATCTATCCTCTTGGGATGAATAACCTAGGGTTTGTCCCTATTCTTTATGAATAAATCATATTTATTCATTTTTATCCTAAGTATTCACAATTAATTAATTTCCTAATTCTAAATTTATGGGATTTTGTAATTTCATAAATACTAATTTAGATTTGTGAGGAATATTGATTTATTAATTGATTAAATCCTCATAATCCCACCTAATTTGTCATATCCCTTAATTGTGGTTCACATCCCTACTAAGGTGCTTCATGATATCTCCCATATATCTTCAATATCTTCAATATTTCTTCATTCAATTTCTCCCTAATCATTTTTCCAAGAATCCTACCTTCTTTTCCCTCCATTATGCATTTGATTTATGTACTCTAATTCACCTAATTGCTTCTAATTTTCTATAAATTGAGATGTAATCCTCTCATTCTTTTTTTAAGAGCCACTATCTCCCAATATTCTCTTATCAATTTGAGCTTTCAAGTTCTTTGTGTAATTTTGTTATTGTCAAAGAGAAACATAATCCACCTTTATGGAGAAGAAAGGAGGACATTTGAGCATCATTTGGAGAGAGTTCTTGTGTTTTTCTTGCATTACATTTGTGAATTCCTATTTCAATGGCTCTAATGTTAGATTAGATAGGTTAGCATATTGTTTAGGGTTTGTGGTTACCTAGATATGCTTTTCATGCCTTTTTCTAGTCTTACATTTTGTGAACCTGATGTGAAACATGCCTAACCAATAATTTTTTTTATGTTTTTGTGCCTTTTCCAGGTTCTGGAAGAGTTCTACGCAGGTGGTTACAGGTTCTGCGCAGGTGGTCACTGATTCTACGTAGGTAGTCACTATTTCTGCTCATGTGGTCACTGATTCTGCGCAGGTGGTTAAGTCCTGTGCAGTTGGTTGCAAGTCCTGTGCAGTTGGGACCCAGACCTCCATAGTTGGCACCCAGATCTACGTAGTTGGCTTCTTAGTTGTGAAGATGGTCAAATAGGATTCATGTTTAGGGTTTAGGATCAATATTTGCAAGTTTAGGAAGCATTTCTACATTTTATGCTTGCTTTTTCTAGGTTTTATCTGTTATAAGGTTAAAATGGATCCTGAACAATGAAAATGAACCCTAAATTGGTTAATGAACCTCACATTTCAATTTGCAAGCCTAAAATGAACTCTCACATCTGATTTGGGCTCTTAAAATAAACTTCACCTAGTTTAGGGTTACATGCAATCAAGCTTTTTCCAATTTCAATCAAAGTCACAATCTAGCCTAACTAGGGGTTCAAATGGAATACTTTTTGCAAAATCAAGTTTCTTAAGTTGATAAGGAGCCTAAAATGAACATGCACACCTGATTTGGGAATCTAAAATTAACTTTGAACTAGTTTAGGATCAAATGCAGATTTATTCTTTAAGGTGTTCCTAAATCGGTTTAATGCACATGCAAGATAATTAGGGTTTCAAATTTACTTCAATCTTTCCAAAATCAATAATAAATGGAATAAGGAATGAACCCTAGTTGTGTTTATGATAGTCTTACATGCTTAGACATGCAAAAGACCTCTGATTTTACAAGTTTTCACTACTTTTAAAGCTTCTGATCAGTTGCTGCGCACTTGGTTGCAGGTTCTGTGCAGGTGGTAAATTTGATGTTTTTCATGCAAGTTTCTGATTTTCTAAATTCCTAAATCTATTTCTGCACTTAGTATACTGGATTTCTGTGTTATTAATGATTTGTGCAGCATTTTGGCAATCGTGGGATGAAGAATGAGTCATAAAAAACTACTAACTATTTTAATGCAGGACATTTGTAGAAGACCTTGTGTTTTCTGAAACTTTCATTTGTGTTTTTAGTAGTTAGAAAACACTTCATCCTGGTGCTTTAAAATGAATCATTTCATTCATGTGTCTGAAGTGTCTTTTAGTTTTTGTAAATCCTAGGAAATGTATGGACGTATCCTCTCCCCTTGCCTTCGTGGATCTTGGGTGTAAGAGAAATCCATGCAAGTCCTTTAGTGTGGCTACCTCCCAAGTGCTTTAATAGAGCCAGTGAGAGTGGATTACCCAACTGGTAATAGGCTAAAGCCAAGCCCATCCGAACCGGTATAGAAAATATGTCATTGTGATTAATCTCACAATGAACGACTGTTGAATGTGTTATACCGGGAAGAAGATCTCCCTCAGCACCCTTGTGGTGCGTAAAAACCTACAAAACATAACTTTTGTAGGCTGGGAGGCCTCCATAACAGAGCTAATCTGTCACACATATAACCACCCAAACTGATGCCTTTACTAAATACCATGTTTTAGTATCCAAAAACCTTCTGTCTATTGGCGCGGAAGGTCAGAGATGAACTAAGACACCCCACACTTTCACGGCTATTGTTCGAGACAACAATCCCTTGGGAAGTGATGACCCTTGGGACTTGAAGCTTGGAGTGCCTAATAAGTGAGTGCACTATAAGGAGGAGCTTGTTTCTCCAAGCTTCTAGGTTTTCCTCTATTAGTAAACATGGATGAAGTTCAGTTCAAGTGGGGATTCAATAGTTACTGTCCTTTCTATCCTTAGGATGTGGTGTGTTTGTTCCTTTTTACAACAGCCATTCTCAATGATGTGTCTTGCGTGAGTGTTTCAAACTTTAATAAAAATGAAAACATCTTAAAAAAACACTCTCCTAAAGAACACTTTTTCCAAATCAGCTTCAAAAATGATCAAATGGTCAAAACACACCTTGTCTTTGAGTAAACATATGGAACTTTAAACTTTTCACTTCGAACCTCTTGGCATGCTTGATAGTCTTCATCTTGCATATTCATGACCTAATCTCCTTGCATTTGCATTTCAAAAATTCCATTGCATTTTAGGCCTTATCATAACCCTCGTTATAGTCCCTCTTACATAGTTCATGATCATATTCCTCTTGCATACATAGCTCATTTTAGATCCTCTTTAAAAACTTTGCAAACAATCCTAGAAAGTATCCAAATCATAGAGCATTTCTATATGGCGCTGAAAATAGGATCTTGACTTGGTCCCCTTTTGTCCCAAATTTTTCAAACCCCCCTCCCCTTGTCAATTGGCCATATTCCACCTTTTTCATGATGGATTTGACCTAATCCCTTTTATCAAACTTGTCACTTGTCCCTCAATCCTTTTTTTCAAGTCAAGATGTTTATTCAACCTCATGAGGTTATGCTTTTAGGTTTGTCTCCTTTCCAAAGATTTATTGTCAAAGTCCAAAAAACCAAAAACATAGTTGCACAAACCTTAGATTGCATTTTGCATAAGCTCCTTGCATTTCAAAAGTTGCATTTCAAAATTTGCATTTCTAAAAATTCAAAAAAAAAACTTGCATTTGCATATAGTAATCATGTCAGTTTTCACAAGATCTCAAGCATACAAAAGGCAACAAGATCTTTATCTACCTATGTTTACGTCACAACTAGAATCACAATTACCTTTTGATCCAAGACAAGGTCTTGCATATCAAAATAAACCTGACCTAATCAACATGCAACCATTGGAAGAAACACATCAAACATTTCATGACCCCAGACATGTCACATTTCCTCAAGGACCTATCACTACATAGATGATCCATGGTACAACCCCAAGAAATTATCTATGCAACATGGGATATCCTTCAAATACTTCCCCAAACTTTGGCACTATTCAGTGGGGATCCCCCCAACCTTTGAACTAATTTTCATACATATGCCACCTGGCCAAGGTAGTGTTCCCCCTACACCTGAGGAGGAATACCAACAAACTTGTCAAATCAATCAAGTCCAACCCAACTATCTAAAATAACAACACGTGCAAAACATAGATTTTGGATCTTATCAGCCTCCTCCACCACCACAAGATAATCAAGATACTGGAAATTCCTCAAGCCCCTCTTTAGATTCTGGAGACTCACATGAAACATTTGCTTCCTTCAAAGATTTACCTAGAGAGGAGATTGACGAAGTTGTTAAAAACAAAAAAGTTTAGAGAACATTAACGTATCTCATGAATCAAGATCTGAGATGATATATCAAAGCAATACGAAGGACAAATCCTTGATTATTATTGGAATATCAAAATCCCCCACAATCTACTTTGGAAGAGAACCAAGCCTTAGTGGTTCAGGATAGAGAAAAGAGAGAACAACCCTTCGATGAGTCAACTATGGTGGCAACACAAAAAAGACAAAAAAATGATTTAAGTGTCAATATTCCTCCAAAGGAATAGTATATACCATTGGATAATCCTTTATTTGAAGAGATAGCACTCCCTTCTCTAGAGATGGTGGATGCTACAAAAGTCCCCAATAAATATCATCAATGGACACGGAGGATTGATTTTAAGAATCGCTTGCCCAAAGGATCAAATGAGACATTCACATTTCCTTGGGGAATGTTGGATGTACCCCCTTTTGAAGAAACACAACCAAGTGGTCCTCCTTTGGTAACACATACAAAATTCCTAGGAAGTACTTCAAATGCAACAACGTCCAAAGGACCATTCAAGAACCACCAAGGGTACCCACATTTGATGCATCTCATCTGACTACTAAAACTATGTCAAGTCAGTTGCAAGATCAAAAGAAGAAGAGCCTTGTTGATATCACACCAATTCCACCTAAGGTGACTCAACAAGCACATGTAACACAACAAGTGCAACAAGGCCAAGCGGCTCAACAAGCACCACCTATGGATGTAGCACAACTAGTGCAGCAACAATTTCTAGCACAAGTTAACATGATGTCTCAAGCAAAACCATCAAAACATAAGACTACAAGTCTTGGCGGTATACTTCTACCACTTGGATTTCAACAAGATCATAACATGCAACAACCAACAATGTAGGTGGGTCAAGAATCTAATCCTGTCACACAACATGTGCAAGGTCCAAAGGTGCAACAAGTGCACCCGCAACAATAACAACATATCCAACAATATGTACAACACCAACAATACACTCTATAGCAGAAATATGCTCAACAACAACAACATGATTCTCTACAACAACAACATGCTCTACAAAAACAACATGCTCTACAACAACAGTATGCTCAAAAACAATGACAACAACATGTTCAACAACAGCAACAACAATATGTTCCATAGTGACAACAACATCTTGCACAGCAAAAAAATTTGTCACAACAACAACAGCATGTGGTGTAAACTCAACAACAGTAGTATGCACCAAGATATCAACAACAAGTTTCTCAACCATACTATGTGACACAAGGTCAACAATACAATCTTCCACCAATAAATTAGAAACATGTGGAAGATCCTCAACCACATGCCAGACAACAAATGGCGCCACTCCACAACATCTTGTCTGAATCATCAGAATCAGAGGCCTCAGAATATAGTCGATGTTCAATCACTTCTAATCAGACACATCATTCTGATACACATGGAAAAGCTATGAAATCTTCACAGAATGCAGACATGATTCAAAAAATCCAACACTTGTAGAAACAACTGAATGATCTACAATTCAAGGAAAAGAAGAAACTTTATACATAATGAGACCTATGTCCTAATCTATTTGATTCAAGCATTTACATGCCTCCTTTCCAAAGAATTTTGAAGTACCCAAATTTGAAAAGTACAAAGGAAAAGGTAATCCAATCGATCACATTCAAGAATTTTATACTTCTTGCATTGAGGTTCACAATAATGAAATGTACCTCATGTGAATCTTTCCTCGAAGCCTTGGAGGTCAAGAAATGGAATGGTACTCTAAATTACCTGACAATATCAGGTCCTGGAAAGAATTAGTAGACAAATTCATCTCTCACTTTGTGTTTAACATATCCAATGAGGTTATGCTGACTGATTTGTGTACAACTAAATAAGAATTTGGGGATTCATTTGTGACTTTCCTGTTGTGATGGAGGAATTTGGTTAGTCAATGTCCTTTTGATGTGCCAGAAGAACAACACATACGATTATTCATTTAAAATATGGTACCAAAAATGATGTATGAGCTCAAGCTGAAATGACCAAGCACCATTCAAAAGCTCATGAACAAATGAATTGATATTGAAGAGGCTCTTATCTAGAAAGGAGTCCTAAAAATCAACAAGGAAAATCAGAATGCGAGTACTTCAAGTGACAAGCCAAAATTTTGGCCTCGAAATAAAAATGTCTCAAATGATGGCATTGTTGATGCACGGACGGTCAACACGATACAACAGAAAGTGAGTCTCAAAGGAATTACTATCATAAACATGCAAATAGTGACTCCATCACAGCCTTCGGTGCCAGATCCAATGCAACCTCAAGCACAAATGAATAATAACACGCAAAAAAATCGGCAACGTCAACTGCCAAGAAACAGAGATAGACCGCAAAGACAATTCATGTTGTTGGGTGAACCACTCCATTCAGTATTGCAACAGTTATTGCAAAAAAATTACATTCAATTATCCAAGATCTGTGATGAACCAATAGTTAAACCCCCTTGGTGGGATGACAATAAATATTGCGATTATCATCAGAAAAAAGGACACATAACCAATTCCTGCTATCAATTAAAACATAAATTCCAAGACCTCATTGATCAAGGTGTGATTGAAGTTGAAACCACAGCGGGATCTTCCAATACTGACCATACTATTTTCACAAACCCTTTGGTGGATCATGAGAATGGGAATGCTTCTACATTGAATTCAAATTCCAAGAATAATGCCAATTATACTTGGACTGGCCATGATTAAACCATCAATTGCTTCTCTAAGGCTAATATACGTGTGTCCACTTTGACCTTCCGTGATAGTAACCCTCAATGCGTAGTCACTACCCATTGTACCAAGATTACTGTGCCTGGTGCACCATCTAAACCCAAGGTACCTTCATATTACAATCTTGTCAACCAGCCTTGTAAGACCCCTGCCTTGATATCCATCCTTGATTTTCTATGCACATCCCCCCACCACAAGGAAGTCCTTGACAAAGCTTTGAAAGAATCCATTATTTCGACCAACATTGACACTAAGCAGCTTCAGGCCATGATGGGGCACTTCTCTGCATCCCAACATGTCATATTTTCAAAAGATGATGTTCCACACAACCGGCTTTTCCATAATGATCCTCTCCATCTTGAAGTCTTTGTCCATAATGCCAAAATCCGGTTAGTCATGATAGACGGTGGAGCAGGACTTAACATCTGCATCTTAAAGGTTGTTCTTGATCTTGGCTACAATGAGAGTGATATTGATCCCTCTAGGAGAATCACAATAAAGGCATTGATGAACTATAATTGATTAAATGTTTGAAGATGTTAATTTGCTAATCACCAAGATACAGAAAGTTAATGCAAGACATTAAATCAGTTAATGTATTATATTATCATTGATGTCAACTTGATATAATTTGTATGGTCATGTACATACTGCTAAATACTTCAAAGAACCAATGAATCAAAGGCTATACTATCAATAATGCATAAAAGTTAAGTATTCACAAAGTGAATGTATACATCGACGGAGTGCACACCGACGGACAAAGTAAACCAATGAGAGAAAAGTCACAGTGTTACCCAACAAGAAAAAGCACAACATTATCGATGAGCAAAGTCACAGTGTTACCTGACGATAAAAAGCATAGTGTAACCCGACAGACAAAATTACAATGTTGCCTGACAGATAGACAACACCGACGGACGGAGATCCTAAAGACAACTAAAGTATCACCGACGATATAGTTAGTTTTCACCGAAGACAAACCAAAGTATTGACCGACAGAACAAAGAGTTAAGAAATGACAAAAGGCTTAGCTGTCGAGAGCTAAATATAGACTCAACTGGAAATTATCATATTTTAATCAACAAGATAAAGCCAGAGATAAGTAAAGGATTTAAAGTTGTTTTGTCTAGTTGGCAAGAAGATCTCTATGAGATGAAATAGGAGTTTTGATTTAAATCTAATTGGTGAGAATTGTGGATCACGCCAAGATCAAGAAATCCAAGAAACGGTGAAATCATCTCTATATAAGAGACAAGCTAATTCAATATGAATCAAGGGGAGTGACAAGAGAATAGATGCTGAAGAGATTTTGAAGAAGAAGAAAGTCTTTATTTAGACCTGATCAATCAAGCTAAGGAAAGAGCTAAATCCTGTAGACACCGAAAAATAGTGATACAACATCACAAAGAAGAATAGTGTGGAGCAAAGGTATTGAATTGATAACATTGATCAGAAAGGTAATGTACTTACAATAGATCTCAAAATCTGCAATTCTAGTTGTATATGTGAACAAATCAATTTACTGTTTCAATTTAACCATTGAAGCATCAACTCTCTTAACCGAGTATAACTTCAAAGTCTTTTCTAATTGAGATACATCCCAAGGAGTATCAAAAAGTTTGATCATACAAAGTAGCATTGGATATGCCCTATACCTATTGACAAGCCAAGTGAGTGTTTGATCAAGGATGGTAGCATTAGATGTCAGATACTAAGTGACAAACTATTCATTTAAATCCTCTAACAAGGTCACACCTAACAGTGTGTTTGTAACCTTTAACAGGGTTGGCTCTTCACCGAGATCACTTCAGAAGAGTGAAAATTTGGGTTACCGGTCCCAGTGGTTTTTCCCTTAATAGGGTTTCCATGTTAAAAATCCATGTGTCAATATATTTATGAGTCATTAATTTATTGTTTTTCATTTCACATAAGTAAATCTGGATTGATCAGTATAGACTAGTTATTTACTATATTTCGGTAAATAGAAAGACTACTAATCAGTAAAAGTAAGAATAAGGTTTGAAAGAGTAATCCGAGTAGTAGTTATTTGTTATTAATATTTCAAGGCAATCATCTTGTAGGAGTAAAGATAACTAGAGGCTTATAAATGAGGTAATAAGTTTTTGGGTTGATTTAAGGATTAATTTTTTAGGCCACTGATTCACCCCCCCCCCCCCTCTCAGTTATTCTAACAATTGGTAT
>MU224676.1:2887023-2940397 GCA_018584345.1 Thuja plicata | reverse complement strand
CATCATTTACTCTTTGAATGATTTCAAAACGCCCCATGTGATCAAAATCTTAAAAGACTTTGAAACCATGGATATATCGGCCGGCGGAAAATACCAAATCTGCTTCTCCATTGCGGGAATTTGAAAAAGAGCTTCTCCTCGCGAAAAAAGAGACTAAAGCTTCTCCTTGGCGGAAAATTGGAAAAGTGCTTCTCCATTGCGAAAAATGGGAAAAGGGCTTCTCCTGGCGGAAATTTGCAACTTGGCTTCTCTTCACGGAAAATGTATGAGGGAGGTGCGATTTTTGCATAATGGAGAAGCCACTACCTGTCTTTCCGCATGTCATTTTTAAGTGCGCGGGTTACTTAACTTAAAGCACATGCTTTATTTGATTTCTTAAAACAATAACATTCCTTTTTAATAAATCGGGCCCACCTTATTATAATTAAGCTTGCGGAAAATCACCAGAGAAGTGCGAAGCCCGCACAGTGTAAAGTTCTTCTTTGCGGAAAATCACTTGAGAGGTGCGAAATCCGCACAATGCAAAGTTCTTCTTTGCGGAAAATCACTTGAGAGGTGCGAAATCCGCACAATGCAAAGTTCTTCTTTGCGGAAAATCACTTTCCTAGGTAGAATTCCGCCATGGAGAAGATGATTTCTGAAATCCCACCGAGCTCGTTCTCGCTCATTTCTTAACCAAATTGCTCGCCGTTTGTTGCATTAGGATCGTTGAGACTTGTAGAATCGATCCATACCAGTCTTCGATCTCTGCCTGAGAAAGAACATCGTTTGGAGCACAAATCTTTGCCGGGTTGGGATCTACAACCTACCCAAATATGAAAAGACCTCAGAACAACCTGCCCGGATAAGAGAAGGAAAGGCAATGACAGGGAAACCCGACAAAGATAGCCTACCTAAGAAAGACTTAGACCTAGATTCAGACTGAACAGACTGACCAGACATGACTCCAATAATGCAAAAAAAAGGGGGATTGAAAGTCAGGCAACAGAATGTCATGCCCTTCAGCCTCAAGAACGCCAGAGCAACTTACCAAGGGGAAATGACCACAATCTTCCATGACTTCATGCACATCTTGATGGAAGATTATGTTGATGACCTCCTCTACAAATCTACAACCAGGAAAGATCATTTGAGTATTCTGGCCAAAATCTTTGAGAGAATGGAAGGATATAAGCTTCGCTTAAATCCCAAAAAGTGTGTTTTTTGGAGTTGTTTCTGGAAAACTCCTAGGATATATCATCTCTCAATGAGGTATTGAAGTGGATCTTGCAAAGGTTCAAGGCATTTTAGAAATGCCTCCGCCAAAAACTCTAAGGAAGTTGAGAAGTCTACAAGGGAAACTACAATCTATCTGCCGGTTCATTGCACAACTTGCAGATAAATGCCAGTCATTTCAAAATATGTTGCATAAAGGTGTGACTTTTCATTGGAATGAAAAATGTGAGCACTCATTCCAACAATTGAAATATTATCTACTACATCCTCCAATCTTGATGCCTCCCATTCCAGGAAAGCCATTCATCTTGTATATTTTTGCTACAGAAACTGCATTGGGTACTCTTCTTGCACAACATGATGAATAAGGAAGAGAAAGAGATATTTATTACATAAGCAGAACACTGGTTGGATATGAATTAAATTACTCACTCATTGAACGAGCCTGTCTTGCTATGGTTTTTACAACACATAAGTTAAGACATTACATGCTACACCAGAGAACCATGCGCATGTCCCTGATTGATCCATTGAAATGCCTTTTACAAAAAGCAACTCTCACAGGTTGCCTAGCCCAATGGGTCATGCTTTTGAGTGAGTTTGACATAGAGTATGTAGACCGAAATGCAATAAAAGGCTAGGTGATAGTAGATCAGCTTGCAGAGGCACCAGTTCTAGATGATCACTCATTGCTTTCAGAATTACCAGATGAGTCCATTTTCACATTCACTGACTCTAATGAATGGCAACTCTATTTTGACAGCTCACACACTAGGCATGGATCGGGGGCAGGCATCATGTTTGTCACCCCACACTAGGCATGGATCGGGGGCAGGCATCATGTTTGTCATACCAAAATATTACAGAATCACATTTGCATGCACCAACAACATCGCCGAATATGAAGCCCTTGTCACTGGACTCAAACTTTTTATTCAATGGAAAATCTAGCACCTCAAGGTGTATGGTGATTCTCAATTAGTCATCTAACAAGTCACTGATGACTATGAAACCAAAGATGAAAAGCTATTACCTTACAAACAGTTGGCTGACTTCCTAAAAGAGCAATTTGTTACAATCAGTTTTTGACAACTTCCTCGGGTACATAACAAATAAGTAGATGCTATGGCCACTATTGATTCTATGATCAACATGTCAAATAATGAAGAGAGATGTGAATTTCTTGTTGAGCAAATGATGCTTCCTGCATTCAACATTCCACAATCTGAGCTAGTGTGTGATATTGTTGGTCCCGATTCCCCTTGGTACCAAGATGTTTACAATTACCTACACGCCCAGATCTTACCCCCTGTCCTATCCTAGAACAAATGTTGAGCTCTTATCCGTCAATTCTCCCGTTATGTCATCGTCGGTGATACCCTCTATAGGAGAGCCTATGACCAAACCCTCCTCAGATGCCTTGATTCGCGAGAGGCTAACACTGCTTTACATGAGTTCCATGATGGTATTTGTGGAGGACATTTTAATGGTTTGAGTCTTGCTAAGAAGCTGGTCTGAGCATGATATTATTGGCCCACCATGGAGAAAGATGCACATAAGTTTGCCAATAAATGTTACAAATTCCAGATCCATGGCAATTTGATTCATGCTCCATCATAGGATCTACAACCAATGGTTTCTCCTTGGCCCTTTTCTCAATGGGAATTTGATCTTGTAGGGAAGATTACACCTCTATCTTCTGATGGAAACAAGTATATCATAACGACCACTGAGTAATTTACCAAATGGGTGGAAGCTATCCCTATGACATACATCATCGATAAGCAAATTTCCAGATTCATCTTGAATTATATCATTTGCCACTATGGAGTTCCTCTGGCTATCATTACTGACCATGGTAGCCCATTCCAGAACAAAGATGTTACAAAGCTTTGTGAGAAATTCAAAATCTGTCATGGATTTTCTAGCATCTACTATCCACAAGGAAACGGCCAAGCAGAGGCATCTAACAAAACAATCATCAAGATCCTTCAAAAAACTGTCAATGATGTTGGTCGAGATTGGCACCTACAACTAAATCCAGCTCTTTGGGCCTATAGAACCAACATTCACACCCCCACTGGTGCTACTCCATACTCTCTAGTCTATGGTGCTGAGCCTATATTACCTCTCAAGGTTGAAATTCCATCACTGAGAGTATCCTTGCAAGGCATTGTTGATGATGAGCAGTACAAAGTTTCTAGGTTGCATGAGCTCGAAATGCTAGATAAGCAGAGACAAACCACCTTGGTACACTTGCAAGCCTATCAAAACTGTCTCAAACGGAGCCATAACAAGAAATTCTGAGCCCGCCATTTTGAGATTGGCAACTTGGTTCTAAAGATGAATTACAAACCCAGTCACACAGAGAAAAGTATGGGAAATTTGAACCAAACTGGGAAGGCCCTTATATAGTCACAACAACATATGGGTCTGGAGTGTATCAAATTTTAACACCGGAGGGAGAACCATTTCCAAAAGCACTGAATAGCATGCACCTCCATAAGTATTATGCATGATCCTAAAAAAAGTACAAAAAAGTTGCAAAAATTTCTGAAAAAATAGCAAAAAAAAAAAAAAAAGGAAAAAAAGAGAAAAAGAGAAAAAATGGTTGCCTTGATGAAAACCTGGTAAACAGGCATCTTGACACACAAAAATAGAAATCAAGAGAAAAATCCCATCCACAAGTGAAAACCTGGCAAACAGACGCTTTGGGCAAGTACCGTGGTGAAAACCTGGCAAACAGGTGCCACACGTAGAAGTTGTTGCTCCAATGTCTATCATGATTCCACCTGATATCCTGATGTCCTTTATAGATCACATCTTTCACTTTGAATCGATCCTAGCACCCCTTTATGACATGTAACTAGTTGATTTCTTTTGTCTTACCCTTGGTACACCCAGTTTGTCCATCTCTTTGGCCTATGTACATAGTCTCTCTTCTGTCTGGGGGCAGATTCCTGGCACTGAGTGTCTTTGAATTTGAATTTGAACTGGGGGCAAGACCTTGAACGTAGTTTATCCATGAAATTCCTCGACTATCAGATTGGAGATAACAAATTGTAGATATCCTAATGACCTAAGAAAATCCTAAAAATCCAAATAAGCAACTTAAAATTCCAAAAAAAATCAAATAATGTCCTGAATTTTTTTCTAAAATTCAAATATGATCCTGAAAAAAGATCCTAAAAATCACATATGATGCTGAAAAAATCTTGAAAATCATAAAAAGTCCTGAAAAAAAGATCATGACAAAAAATTCAAATATCTCAAAAATCCTAAAAATTGCAAAAATCTCTTCAAAAATATGCAATAAATTTGTACATACTTGTCTTCTTTTTGTGACACGATCATCATGCTTGCAGACATTAGTGGCAGAATCATCACTCTGTGCTTAATGAAATCATATTCTCACAAATGTGATCTGACTCATTGTGACACAACATTCAATCTGGTTGGACCTGTTCCATCTTTCGATCTTTACTATCAATCAATTTGTCCAATTTATCAATCAATTATCCAATCAGTCAATTTGCAATCTAAGCTATCAATCAACGAACATTTAATGCAAGCAATAAAAGATCAGAATGGCTGTTGGCTCACATTGTTTTGGTGAGTGTTTTATCTTTTATTGATTTTCTTTTGTGATTATGTTCTTATGCTACTCGATGATATTATCTGAACTTATGAGAGTAGCCGAGATGGTTCATGACCAGTTGTTTTCGCTTTATTTTTCTACCTGTTTGATGATCTCATGAAATTCTGGGGCATGTTTGCTATATGCTCCAGGACAGAGAAGATCATCCCCTGTCTGCATCATGTTTGTTTATGCAAAAGGATGCCTTTCTTGCTCTGGCTTTTGTGTCACGATGCGTTGCATCCGGTTTTGCAATATCAAAATAAGCTCTTATAACATAATTGAACTTATGAAAGCCAAAATCTTTCTATCTTACTAACATTTCTTCATCTAATTTCTTCTTTCTCCTAACATTTCTTCAATCAATCATCTTTCTTTTCAAAAAATTGTCCTCATATCAATTTCTGCCCAATTTTTTGAGGGGGCATCCTACCTCCATTCTGTCGATTCACTAGGGCATGATCTTCTATTTTTCTTTGAGCCAACGCTCATAATCACATTGTCTCAAAGAGGGGAAAAATGTAGACACCTAAAAATGGTTCATTGCCTATGCCCCATTTTTAACATGTCTTCTATATTGTGTGTTTGATCTTTATCATTCACTAATATTGTGTCATTCTTCCATGTCACCAATTACTAACATTTCTCTCATTTTGGCCAAATTGATCATCTTCCTAAGTCAAACCAAGATCATTCCAAACTCATTTGATTCCAAATTCATAGCAATGTATTATCAATCTATTTCAATCAATCCTCTGGCATTGTTAAAGTTCATCGATGCCTTATTATCATTTAATTCCTCCAATAGCATTGTCAAAGTTCATCGATGCTATTTCATCATCAATCATAATTTCGAGAGCATTGTCAAAGTTCATTGATGCCTCATGATTTCCTAAACTATTCTAGAATCCTCGAAATTGATCCTAATCCTTATCAATATTATCAAAATAAAACCAATTGTGCATTAATGTCTTCAATTTGATTGATAATTCATTAATCTATCCTCTTGGGATGAATAACCTAAGGTTTGTCCCTATTCTTTATGAATAAATCATATTTATTCATTCTTATCCTAAGTCTTCACAATTAATTAATTGCCTGATTCTAAATTTATGAGATTTTATAATTTCATAAATACTAATTTAGATTTGTGAGGAATATTGATTTATTAATTGATTAAATCCTCATAATCCCACCTAATTTGTCATATCTCTTAATTGTGGTTCACATCCCTCCATTGTGCATTTGATTTATGCACTCTAATTCACCTAATTGCTTCTCATTTTCTATAAATTGAGATGCAATCCTCTTATTCTTTTTTTAAGAACCACTATCTCCTAGTATTCTCTTATCAATTTCAGCTTTCAAGTTCTTTGTGCAATTTTGTTATTGTCAAAGAGCAACATAATCCACCTTTATGGAGAAGAAAGGAGGACATTTGTGCATCATTTGAAGGGAGTTCTTGTGTTTTTCTTGCATTACATTTGTGAATTCCTATTGCAATGGCTCTAATGTTAGATTAGATAGGTTAGCATATTGTTTAGGGTTTGTGGTTACCTAAATATTCTTTTCATGCCTTGTTCTGGTCTTACACATTTATTATGGTTTCTCTTTACCTGATGGATGCAACAACAGTATGTCACATGATCATCCTTTTCAAGTTTTGCCTAACATCCATGTGAGTTTTAATGGTGAATATGCTGATGTTATTGTCTATAGTATTGAGCTAATGGAAAATAATAGCAGATCTGGCCAGGTAGATGAAGGAGGCATTTTCCGCTTTCTCTCAATACAAGAAGTAAAAAGGTTTGTTTTTTACAGAGGCAAGCTAAAGGGAGAAATTTTGGTGATGGATCTAGGTCATCAAGCTTGATTTGGCTCTTTCAAATCAGTAAATAAAGAGAAGAGGTGAAGTCTTTGTTGGCAGTAGGTTTCTCTTTCTGTCATTTTTTGTCTGTTCTAGGTTAGTTTTCTTTTCCTATAGGTGGTTTGCTTGTCCCAGAGTCCTGGAATCTTGTTATGCCTGCAAGAGGTATGCATCCCCAGGCGGAGCCACTATTAGCATAGTCAAAATTTTTGTGGTTCCATGGTTCTTACAAGTGTTATAGACCTGTTTCTCCATGTTTTAGTCTATGATCTTAAACCCTTGGTGTTTTATGCAAAACCCTAGTCCTTAACACCTGTTATAAAATGAAGTTACTTTTTATGTAACTTAAGTCCTTAAGACACATGTGTTTCATGTTATTGTCGATGTGGCCATCTTCTTTTCCTAAGAATTATCGGGGCCTATGCTTTAGTTTTCCTTAAGTTCTAAAATTCCTAAAATATTTTACCTTTTCCAAGTATTGTGCAAGTCTTTCTTAATCCGACGATAGGCGTTAAGCCTTGATCGCGAAGATGATATCTTTTTACTTATCAAGGCATAGTGAGGTGATGCCAGGTGTCCCTCTCAGATTAAATGCAGGAGCAATTTCATCTACCGTCAGATCATGTTCATCATGTGGTAGGCGTTAAGCCTCAAAGCTAAAGGTACTCACTTTTTAATGTTCAAGGGTTCACGACCGAGTGCCACGTGGAAAGTGGTCAGAGCTTAGGACAAGATAAAGACCGATCAAATTTGATTTGATCTAATGGTCGATGCTTTTCCTTAATGGGGAAGATGAAGGTAGTTAACCATCAAGGCATTGTGCCTAGGTGACACGTGTCCTACCAATAACGAAGCTAGTCAAATTTTTAGTGACTTGGTGCAGCGGTTTTCTCCTAATCTTGTGATGCTTGGCGGTTAGTTCTTAACATTCAGTGATCTGGCGAAAGAGGTAAAGACTTGAATTTTTATGTTTATCTCCTGATCTCGTAATGTCACGGTTAAGTCTCAAAAGATCTAGAGATTCAGCGAGGACTGTCGATGGAGATCAGATTGGGTGGCTATCGTTGGATCTCGTGAGTTAATTCTGGTTAAGTTTTTATTCGGTGATTCAGAGATAAATTTATATCTGAATCTCAGGACAAAACCAGAGTTAAGTCTTTCATTTGGAGATTACGAGATATGCCTTTATCTCTGAATCTCAGAATAGACCTGAGTTAGAAGAAATTTTTCTGAGATCACGCGAGGACCATTGATCGAGACCAAGATGTGTGGCTCTTGCTGAATTGCCAAATAAGTCAAAGTCAAGCAAAAGGATTCAACGATCATGAGATACAAGGCTATGATGTGACAAAATGATGACATGTGTCCAAAAGCCTCATAAGATCAGTGGTTATCCCTGAATCTCTGAATAAACCATGGGTCAAGCCAAGCATCCACAGATTCAGAGATAACTTTTATCTTTGAGTCTCAAGATAAAACCATAGTTAAAGATTAGTATTTGGCGATTCAGAGATACAAAGGATTGAATTTCTCGGGTCAAAAGCAAGGTTAAAGATAGATCGGTTTCTTTTTGATCTAGTGGCTGGCGCTTTTCCTTGAAGAGGAGATGCATGAAAGATAACCTTTAAGGCAATGTGCCTGCTCGACATGTAGCTATGTTGATGCCATGGTCCCAGGTTTTTCAAAGGAGATTAAAGGCACCATAAGTTTGTGTTGATCAGATGGTTGGCGCAATGTCTTAAAGCAAAGATGATAAAAAAATAATCTTCAAGGCATTGCGACGTGATGCCACCTGTCCTGATCAAATCTTCGAAGCCCGAGTAACTTAAAGGAAGATCTACGACTCGGTTTTAAATTTGAGTAAAGATTCAATATGGGCCATCGATGATGAATCACGCGCCACCTATGACCTTTGTAACAAATTTTTCAAATATTTAAATATTTCTCTCAGGGTTTCCAAATGGTGGTGTTGCTTTCCAGGCTGTAGAGCAATAAATGGATTGATATGTTTTCTTGGATTGTATGTGTGCACCCGTAGGGTGTTGCTTGGACAGGGATTGGGCAGTTCAGAGTGCATTTATGTGCAGAGATGACAGTTGGGGTTTCTAGAGGATACTTGCAAATCTTTGAAACACTAGAGAAGCACCTTGTCTCCTATGTTTTATGATGGATCTATTCCCAAGTCTGGTGGTTGGAGGATTAGTTTTTCCTTCGAAGGCATGTAGACCCTAAATGAATTAAATGGGCATGGGTTATCCATTACTTCTTTCAGGGAAGGACTGTTCTGCAATAATCCCAAGGTGGATTGCGGTTCCATATTAGATTGTACTCATGATGGAGTATGAGGAGGGGTTGCTTCTTGATGAAGGAAAGTTGGTTGGTAGGGCAGATCAGATCATATCTTTTGGAGAAAGATCAGATTAGTGAGAAGAAGGACTTTAGTAAATCAGATTGATAAAGAAGGACAAGTGTTAGATAGATGTTACCTTGAGGGTTCTCCTTCTTCTATATATCTCCTTCTTTTCTCTATTGTAATGGTTCGGAAGTTTTTCGATTCCAAGTGATGGTTCCAGGCTTTAGTCCCAAGGGGATATAGCAAACTGTATTTAGATAGAATAGAAACTTTCAGATATTTTGCACGTTATTGAAGTGGTATGTTTTAGATCAGATATGTACATGAACATGATTCATCAAACTTAATGCAATTATTCCAGTTACAAGTCTCTCCTTGGTGTCTATCTTTTGAGTTTTGAATATTCTGGTTCACTGCATAGAACTTCTCTATGTATATGTTTTATTCCCTAGTTTTGATCTAGGATCAAATTAAATCAGCTTTGGATAAGACATAGACTCTTTAGGTTTGTCTACAAAGGATCTTATAAGTAGTGGTTGCTCTGGATTGATTGTGTTTATGGCTTTGAGTCTTTGACAACAATTGGTTCATGTTTTTTGTATCTATATGTGAGATATTGCCCAATGGATAAGGCACTGATCAGGGATTAGTACATTTTATTGAGATGCATGTTTGATTTGGTTTGGCTATATTCTACAAATTTACATCAAAACCATTCCCAAAGTCCTTTTTGTTTTGTGGTTGTTGATTGGGTCCTTCATGGTAATGGAGAGTCAATGAATGTCTAGTTAGCATTTAGTACTTTCTTACAATCATCTGTTGTTATAATCCAGAGTGATAAAGAGTTGTAAAGAGTTGTATGTTATCTGGATTAGGTGTACCCACCTTGGTTTAACAAAGCCAGAAGTGCATAGGGCAGTCTTGTCCCTATAGTTGGTCTAGTTACCTTGCAGAGCTTTCATACTTGGAGCTAACCACTCCTAAAATCAGTCTCAAGGTATATTGGTAGCTTTTCAAAGTGTAAATGTTTTCAAACACCAACACCATCAATGCCAAAGGGGGAAGATTGTTGAAAGTTTGTTGAGCATGTCAGAGATTGGTTCTCGAGTGTTCTGACATTAATATTTTGTCTTCGATGTCAACATATTAGTTGATGTTTCAAACAATGTGTTCAGTGAAGAAGATTTCAGTTGTTCAGGCGATATATTGAAGATCTTGAGTTGCGACCGTGAGGTATTGTTACACGGTGTCTGTAGTTTCTCTATAGAGGTTCGCAGAAGTTTGGATGACACTTTGAGTGAGGTATGATCGAGTTGCTAGTTGTTGCTATTACAGTGCTCTTGTGTACAGTGATTGAGTATTTGGATCAGTGTGTCTTGGATTTGATGTTTCATAGAGTGTGACGCTGGTGGTTTCATGGTGCCTTATCATTGTGTTCACAACTAGTGTTGTTCATGATTCAGAGTACGACAAGCTATCTTTTATCGTGACATAGTTCGATATTTTAGTGTTCTTGTTGATCAAAGATGAAGATGAGTTTGGATTTCATTATGGATGGTATTCATGGTGCTTGTTGGTGTTCTTGGATCGTGTGACGATTGTGTTGTTGGATTACATTGTTTGAGGTGATCGGATTTTCTATTTTGGGTAGCGTATTAGCGTTTCTTCATTTAGGTCTTAGCCGACTTGATGGAGTAATGTGTTGTGATTCTTGATGTTGCTTTGGTGACACACTATTGTGTTTGTGATTGAAGATTTGGGTCCCATCTATGTCTTAGCCGACTTGATTTAGATCACTTTGGAGTTTGAGCATAATGTTTATATCTTTTATTGTAATAGGTCTAGCCGACCTAGTGGTTGATTATTCTTTGTAATTGGTATAAATGAGAGATCATATTGTAATTATTGAGAGAGGTGAAAGTGTGCGATTGTAAGGAGAATTGCTGATACTTGTGAAGGTGAAAGTGTGTGATTGTAAGGAGAATTGCTGATACTTGTGTTCTGCATTTAAGCCAGAGTTTGTACTTCATTGGAACTGTACCGACATTAGAGATGTTGTTTGTCAGTTCAATTGTAATGGACTGCATGTCCACCTTATTGTAATTGAAGTTAGATCGGTGAACCTGATTGAGGGCTAGATCTGAGATTGTATTGTGAGCAGTGACCTCTGGGCAGTGTGCTTGCAGATTGGGCTGTAAGCCTGTGGTTTCTTGTGCATCCTTTGTTCTCTATTTTGTTCTTAAACAGACAATACTTTTGCAGAGTACATTCATCTTGTGGGTTTGATTCCCACTGAGGTTTTCCCTTAACCGGGTTTCCTCAAGAACAAATCTTGGTGTTCTGTGTTATGTGTTGTGGATCTTGCATTTACTGTTTATCTTTCAGATCTAAGTTGCTAAAGTGAAATTAAAAGATAAAGGTGTGTACAACTGATTCGCCCCCTCCCCCCTCTCAGTTGTGCTTGCCTCCTTTTGGGCCTAAAAAAACCAAATAAAATAATAAGATACATACCAACAAAACCTTTTCAATTCAACAAAGAACTAGATCATAAAACCTGATTTCAAAAGTTCGCCTTCCTTCTACTCTCTCTTGCCACTCTTGCAATTGCCGTGCGACGAGGTTTTCCCACCATTTCAACCCAACTTATCCTTTGATTTGCCCATTGTTTCACTTCCACTGTGTCATGTTTTGCTTTGCCACTGCTAATCCACTCTGCACAAAATTCCCTCCACTACTTTCAACTTAGATTTGTAAACAAAAACATGGTTCTAATTTCTTAATACAAATGTGAAATACAATAAAAAAATAAATAGAAGAAGAAGAGACATACCATCAAAAGAAGAAGAATCTCCCTGATAGGGTTAATGCGACGAATTTCTTCTTACACACTTTCTTCACCAGCTCTACTTTTCTTGCCTCTTGTTCTCTGTAGACGTGTTATCTCAGACAACAATAACAAATGCCACACTTTTAATGCCCTGATTTCTTCTTCTACAACAGGTGTTTTGGATCCGCGACGAGAGGAACTGCTTAATCCACTGCTACATAGAGGTAGCTGGCGAGAGGCTCTGGGGGTAACGAGAACTGGCTATGGCTCTGGATCTCCGACTCGCTCTCAAAATAGTTCATAACCAGACAACTATATTAGGGTTTTTTCGCGTTATAACATCCATAACGCGCGTTTAGGGCTTTTGATACAGACAAAACAACATGCCTTTTCTTCTAAAAGCATTCCTGCGATTTCTTGTGGTCGCACGGTTAACTCAAACTCCAATTTCTTCGTGACCACACGGTTAACTTCACCACTCTGTCTTGAGTGTGACATTTTCTTTTCCCGCTGTCCGCATGATTGCAGTTGACTGTACCCCTCTCTCGTGACGGTCACATCTTCTTTTCCGATAGTTAACTATTACTGTTTTCTACTTTCGCTACCATAAAAGTTAACGCCACTTTTATAAGAGTTAACATTGTTATCTTCTGTTTCCCTCCCGTCTGTTCCACATGCCAATTTGTATCCACAACAGACTCCATAATGTGCATCCATGCAATGTGTTTGGTATGCCATGCCAGGTCTTTTGCATCTACCCTGTCGCTTTTTGGGTCACGATAGACGACTCCCTCTACAATGTGGTTATTATTAATGTTTACAAAAAGATATAATTTTTAAAGTTTCCGAAAATTAGAAATAAAACCAAATGTTTAAAAAGTCATAACAAGGGAAGTCTCATAAACTTTTCATAACTCCAGTTTTTTGCGAGATGTCATCTGGGGCAGAGCTTGTCGACTGTCAATGCTGCAATTCTTAATGAAAATGTAGGGAAGAAGTGACTGCGCGCGAAGTCAAGAAATGGTAGAGGACTTGTTTGTACGTGGACAATTCGTGCTGTACAAAGGAGAAAAGCCCCAGAGAGTGGTAAGTTCTCTTCCTAGTCCATGTTTCCTTTGATGAAGAAATGCATGTAATCGATACAGGATTCTAGAATCTTTAAAGTCTAATATAGTGTAGTATACTAGTCGCATATGATTTGCTACAAAACATGACGTTCAGCATCCTGTCAATCGCTTCCTCGAGGTTTAGAACATGAGAGGTGTTAAAAGGAGTCGCTTTGCAGCTATCACACAGTTTTTAGAGGAGTGGGTTTATCATACCAACAAAAGATGAACCCAATGAGACAACGAAGAATTATCTAGAAGAGTGTTGCTAGAGGCAATTATGACAGGGAAAAATGTAAATGTTTTATCACACAGTTGCCTGTAGACTTGAGGCACATTTGTGTTGAGGGTATCACCATTTTGAAATAGGGCTCGTGGGTATAAGAATAAGGAGTTAATGAATTAGGGTACATCTAAGTTACATTTGAATATAGTTACCGGGTGATGTGGGGCACAGGGACTGGGAACTGGGGACTAAGAATTAGTTACAGACATGGTAGTTTAAATCTTCTTAGGATTGACTCCAAATCATCAGATTGTTTTTTTCAATTAAGTGGGATATAATTGGGAGAAAAATAGGAAATCGGAAAACATTTAAAAATTCATAAAAAAGTGCTTTTTTAAAAAAAAAGAACGAAATTTAATGGCAAACAAAGAAAAAACTGCTACTTCTCCATCTGATTCAGCTCAAAATCACCAGTGGGGTCAAGAGGCAGCATGGACCTTCGTGGTGCATGCTATTTTTCATAATATTACCATGCTTAACGAAGCTCAAACTCTTCAAAAAATGTGGATGTCGAGGTCACTAAGGAGTAATTAGGATTTAATTCAATGACATGGAATAGGTATTTGCTAAAGAATAAACCCTAGAGTGCACCCTAATCAATCTGACGTTTGGTTACTTTGGCAAGATTCAAATCTGCAATTTAAATACTAAAAATGAGATTTTGATGGAAAATTAAAAAAACAAAAGTATGTTATAGTTAAATTGAAAAAACTACAGTTTATTTTCTATTAAACTGGCCTCAGGAATCATGTCAGCAACCAGAGGAACAAATGGACACCCTCGGGAGCTGTGCTAGTGGTCAGTGAATTGAATTGCTGACTGGGCCAAGTGGCGATTATCATGACAATTGAGATTTATAAAATACATTTGCTGCTATTGTTACTAGCATGGCAATGAAGTGAACACTGCCCAATGACAGGGATAAATATAGATGCCTGGTGCTATGGAGTTTGATAAAACTCATTCCTCTAGAGTTCTGAACAGAAACTTGCATCAACCATTCAAGAGAGAACCCAGTTTGATTACTGAACCAAAATTTCCTTGTGACTATGTGTTTGAATCTTATAAAGCCTAAAAAATACAATGCATATTCTTGTTAACTAGGCATCAGAACATGTCAAGCTTAATCAGAGGATAAGTGATAACGAATCTATAGCAAGGAAGATAATGAATCGAAATGTGTAAACAGAAGTTCTTCTAAATTACATCTTACTAATCATTTTATGTGTTTAATTCCATCTTATGTTGTAATGGCAGTTACATACCCTTATTTGCTGGAACAAAAAAGAAATTACAACCTGGGATGTATGAATTTATTTTTAAATGGGCTTAACAATTTTGCTTTCCATTCAAACAATAATCAACATCATAAATGGGCACTTTCTCTGCTGGTCAAGTTTTGGAGCCTTCAATAATAGGCACGAAAGCTAACTACTGGTAGAAAAAGAAGTAAAATATATAACATGAAATAACTGACCTTTCTCTTTATGCTTTTGGCTATTCAGAATGGTGTACGATACAATTCAAAGAATATGGTGACAATGCAGTTAATCTCACTATTGGCAATTATACTCACCAGAATCAACACTTCAAACCACATCCTAGAAAGCCCTACAAAACTTATGTGCTTCTGAAAATAAATAAGATTTTCAGTATGGATAAAATGATTTCTAAGAGCATCAATTCTGCCATTTAGAAAAGATCAACTGCCTTCTTTTGCTTTTGTTGCTTCCACTTGGGCTGCTCATAGAATGTTTTCTGGTCCATGTTAAATATCTTCTGAAACTCCTCAGGTGTTAAATATGACTGCAAACAAGGATCATCAGTCAATATGTACACTCTCTTTGCTTTAGCATTAATCAGCATAAACACTGAAATGAAAGAAACCATACTGAAAGTCAAAGTAAAGGCCTAGGTATTTGCCTCTCTTTTTCTGGGATTGACTCCTTGTACTGGATTTGTAGACTTGGTTTTCAACCGTTCATAGCTGTATGTGCTGGAAAATCCATCTTCTTCAGGCTTGGTTTCAGCATCCTTAGATATTTCTTGTCCATGACCATCTAAAACAGACCTCTTCAATTTTGTACCATTTTCTGTGGCCGATCCTTCACTGTCAGTCAGCTTACTTTCAACATCCTCTGTAATGCTTGTTTCAGCCTTCTCTGCATTTGTAGAGTTGTACAGAATAGCACAGTTGGCTAGAAGTTAAAATCCTTTTCATGATCATTGTCTAAGAATTTGAATTTATTCATTTTAGGCCCTATAGAATTGAACATTAAATATTCACAGGAAAATTTCTGATCTGCCTACCAACCTGAAATTGTCACGGAAACGTTTTCATCTGCATCTTTGGCAGTTGGGTTTGCAGGTGAATTGCTCTCTAGTTGAACACTTAAGGTCATAGGCGATCCTCCAGTAGTGGCTGATCTTTGAGGCTCGAAGGATGCTTTAGTCACTTTATTTAAATTTTTCTCTCTATTAGTTGATGTAAAAGCAGCAGTCAGAGCAGCCAGTGCAGCTGATTTTTGTGTTACAACACCTTTTCTAACACCATTTGAATTATGTGAAATCTGCTCCCCACTTCCATTGGATCCAGAAGTGAGATCAGAAAATCGGTTTTGTAATTTCTGTACAAATATTTGACATGAATTTGTTTCAGTATATACTGTACATCATGAAATGCAACATTTCGAAATGAGATATATTTATAGTTCTGACCTCAACAGTTTGAGCAAGCTTTCCTTGAAGAATTGAAAGCTTCTTTTCAAATGAATTTCCCTGGATCTGCAATGGTAAAAATATACACCCAAATAATCACAAAATTCTCAGCATTCCAAACAGCCAAATATGAGTTATGTGAACACTGAAAACATGTGACATTTTATGGATCACTGTTTGCAGTGTAACAAGTTGGCAATTAATCAAGTTTTTAGTACTTTCTTAGAATAAAGTTGATTGCCAGGAAGATAATTAATCTTATCATATTGGATTTTTAACATGTATTGTCCTAGATGTGCATTCAACTAACATAGCACATGTTAGATAAACTTTAACATAATAGATAACGTACCGCAGCCTTGGAAGCATCCCATGCAAAATACCTAGTGAAGAAAGATGGTTCATTTCCTTCAGTTACTTTGTAAAGTGGAGTATCTTGAGATAACCCTTCATATAAGGCTGCACGCTCCATGTATTTCTGCTAAATTTTGTACCATTTCAGTTAGAAACTATGGTAAGGTAATGATGCCACAGAGATATCGAGGTGACATTTTTCTCAAGCGCATGCATGCATTACATGAAGGCACAAGGTGGTAGGAGTAGTGATTTCCACAGATAATGATCTTGAAACTATAAACATTCTTTATAGTTACAACAAGTTCATTCATATAATAGTGTATTTGAAAATTGATGCAAACAAATTATTATATATATTTTTCTTTTACCTGGCCAATCTCAAAACCTTGTTGCTTCAATTTAGCCTGTACATGCTGACCAATCCAGATAAAAACTTCACCATGTGTATCCAGAACCATGATATCCTCCGTGAGTAGGTCATCTTGAGTGAAGTTGAAGACTTCTACAAGCTGCTACAAATAATACAAAATTACAAGGTAATACAAACTTGATAGGGGAACTGACAGAAAAAAGGTGAAACAAGCTAGGTCTTATCAATATGGAAGATACAAGTGCTGCAGTATGCCAACCACCTTCAATGTGCCTGCAATTTTCAAGTATACCACAAACACGTAAAATTAGTTTTTCTAGGCATACCACAAACACAGAAAATTAGTTTTTCTAGTGCCAGTTTGCCAGTTTCTTCAAAAGATTGGTTTTGAAGCAAGGTTACAACTGGTACCAAATTAGTACAGGAAAAGTAAATTAACAATCAGTCTTTTCAATTTAGAAAAGTAATTAAAGAGAAAGAAAACTGATTCTGAGAAGCCTCAAAAAGTGACAGTCCAAGCAATTAAAAAACGAACCCTTGTCGAATTCACAAGCATATAAATGAGGATCTCCACTGGTTTCTTGGGATCCTTTCTGGCTTACATAACTCTGCCTTCCACCCAGTGCATTCCAAAAGGGTGCTGGTTCTGTTCCTTCCTTTACAGCTTTTGAACTAGTGCCAGGCTGAAAATAAAATGGTTGTAAAGTATCTTTAAAAGCTTAATACATGAGAAATGGTTCAAGCACCAACATATGGTGTGTGCTAAAGCTTTCTCCATTTATTACTCAATGTATTATTTGAGTCCACCAATTAAAAAAATGCTGGCTCATATGTTAAGGAACAATTTTTCTTTGCAGTTCAATTTAGAAAAGCTAATAACAACATGCTTTTATTAAGAAAGTCACTGATAAAGAAATTAGGATGAGTATATGAGCATTGTCATCTTATCATAATACTCACTTTTAAGAACTCTGGGAGTCTTGCTGCTGATCTTTGCTGCTCAATCGTTGTAGAGTTACCATGCCAAGTGAAAAATGATGTTCCAGTCTGTAACAAGAAGCAACATGTGGAATCCAAAGAGGTTGCCACCTGCATGTATCAAATAAAAATATTAGTTGGAGTAATCTTGATTCCTGCCAACCAAAAGGGTTTTGTTATTCTCAAGCTTATTTTCTATTTACATGAATCAGGCTTCACATTCATGTTCTTTGTAGAGTATATTGTTTTGTAATCAGCAGTTTTGTACTGAGATAAGTTTTTTCTCAATAGAAATATTTCAGAATACTTTAAGCTCAGATGCAAAAAGAGGTTGTTATGGCACGAGTCCTAGGTGTAACATTCTCCCTGAGCACATGACCACAGTAAATAGTAAGTATATCCCAGGCTTCATCTTCTTGGTAACCAAATGTGAAAATTGATGAAGACTATTTATGGTCACAAAAAACCAAATTCAGTCAATGCAAATTATGAATTACAAAGCATTTAAATACTTCAAAGGTCCTCAGTTAAATCACGTCCTCATTTTTGGTTCAGAATATTTAGTTGACAGACTAGTTTGCCTGCTACTCTTTTTCTTTCTTTCTGCATAGATCGATTGAAGCATAGTAATCTTTTATAAGTGCACAGCAAGAAAAGTCCTTGATATACACGAAGTTGAGCATTTGATTCTGGGATCTGCCTTTATTGTAGGCAGATATATTGTATATTTACCCGCATATAAATGTATAAAAATTACATGGCAAGAATAACCGATAACTGATAAATAAAAATAGTACAATGACATTTACCGGATCAACTTGAATTGCTTTACTGTTGTGGGGTTCTGTACCACAAAGTTGAAGAAGCATGACATAATCTCCACTACTTGTCTCATCTGTCATACCATTCTCTAGATTGTCCTCTTTGCTTCCAAGATTCATTTGGCCCTAGAGAATAAAGGAGATACAGTTATGTCACTGCAACTATCAAAGGGTTTGTTTCTCTCCATAAAAATATACATCGGCAATTGATTCCAGATTTAACACATCAGGTGCCCACTTCATTAGTTGAAAATTACAAGAATGAAACTAAGAAGAACCAAAACAGAAAAGCAAAATGTGGTTTTAAAAATTAGGCTTAAAGAAGATATTATGCTTTACAAATATTTTCAATACACACATTTAGGACGACCATGTTTGGAAAAAGAGTAATAAACTGGGCTGGTTCTTTTCCTTGAACAATTAGACCCTACAACAACAGCAACCATTTAAAGTTAGACATTTGCAATTTTCGGTTCTGTTGTGATGATTAGTTCATTGTGTACAATAATTACTTTGAGCATTGCATTCAAAAGAAATATGAGTTAAAATCCTGTAGATCATTACATCCACAGCTACACACCTGTACTGGTCTTCCTTTCAAAGAATTAGCGATTGAGTTTGTTAGTTGAACAGCTGTTCTTTTATCCTCCTAAACCAAGTGGAAAAATGAGAACATCAACTTTTCTGAAAATATAATTATGTTATTCAAGCGAAATAAAAACTAATGAAAACAAACTCTGTTTCAGGACAGTCCTTGAAGGTTAAATTGTCGTCGCAACCAGAAGCAATGAAGATTTCAAGTTTCAACATTTGCATAATGGAAGGCTGATAGGTATATTTATCATCCAAATTCTAACCACAACGCATAAGTATAATAAAAAATTGTGTTCTCATACCTCTGTACTTTGTCGCCCAAGCCATGAGCAAAGAAAATAGTCCTCTCTACGATCTTCTTTGTGGTAAGTATACAAAATGATATAGCAGCCTTCACTATAAAATTTTCCAATATCCTCTTTTGGAACAAGAGTCTTAACATTGTTGTTGACCCACCACACCTAGGATAGCACAAAGAGGTGTTCTCTTAGCCAATTGATTAACTTTAACAGAAAATGTATCAATACATTGACAACCAGAATATCCAAAACATCTAGTAAATTGTTTTCTGAGGACTGCCAAAGTCAGACCTCTAGCTTCCCTCCTCCTTCAAGCAAAGGTGGAATTTCATCTTTCCCTGGAGCTGCCTTCAAGACACCTTTAACACCGACTCCTTGCTTTTTAAGTAAGGCTAAGAATGCAAATTATTGATATTAAACAGTTAGTCCTTAAAACCATAGATACCTTAATCCATAGTAATCACTTCTCGTTTTTTGAGTAAGGCTAAAAATACAAACTATTGATCCTAAACAATTAGTCCTTAAAAACATAGATACCCTAAACTATGTGTGACATGAAAAATGAGATTTCACAAATGAAGACATTTTTCAATACGATCAAGAGGCAGCATTTTAAACTATTTGAATTGAACATGGAAAGGAACTGCAATTTATAGTCTATAATAATTATCTATTTAGAAGCATTTCAATTACTGAACAAAAATCTAAAGTACCATTGAAGACATATTATTGAGTTCTAGTGTATCTTTTATCTTTGTTCTATTACAAATAAGTGAATAACTAATAAGTCAAGGCTCAAATCGATACATCACTCACATGCAACTTTTCCTTTCCCATCTTCTGAGCCAGAAATTCCGCTACCCACTGGCCAGGACTCAAAATTAGCTTTAAAATCTAGTGTTTCAAATCCTTGAATGACTCGTATCAAATGTGTCTGCTTAGCCCTTTTCTGGCTTGAAACAAATTCCTGAAGAAGGTAATGTCTAAGATCAGAAATCTTCTATAATTTCTGTTTATTTACTTAAACTTGCATTCTATTTGATACTAAATCATGTTCTTACCTCTGCAGCTAAGCCTGCAGCTTTTCTATCTTCCAATTGAGTTACACGACCAACCCATATATAGATCTCAGATCCACAATCAAGTACACAACATTTATTTGATTCCAATACCAACTTTGACAAGGGCCCATCCATGGCCTGTAGCTGTCCATCCATAATACTAATTCATGGAAAGCCAAATAAAACAATTAGTCAGTAGTTTACTTCTTTTCCTTTTTTTTTACCCCTTGATAATGTAATTCAATCACCTGAACCAAAATGAAACATAATTCATTAAAGTGATCCAGTTATTAGTAGTTTCTGTATCACTATCATTTTGTTCTTCTATTAAGCATACAGATCTCAGATAAATTATAATCAAGGTTTTTCTTTTTTAGCGATTGATTGTGCAATCTAGAATTGCATCAAGATGGGCCTGAATCCATTTTGATGTACAAGGTACATTACCACAAGGGAAACTTAGAAGCCATTACAAATAGAGACATCTAACTTCTTGGATACATGATGTAAGTTAAAACAAGGACCCTGGGAGACAAGTTACATTTGTCAGAAAATAAGCACTCACATGTAAAGTTTTCCCGATGATGTCTCTAACTGTATACTGTCTTCAGTGTTACTCTTCTTACCAATTGGAGCAAATCCCCCAAACAAAGCCCAGAACTCGCCAGAGTCAGCTTCTGCTACAAGCTTTCCATCCTCTTTTGTTTAAAAATGAAAAATCAGAACTTGTTGTCAGTAAATGGATTGATTGACATCATAAAGCATATCAAAATTAAAATTAAAATCATACTTTCAAAGTAACTAATCAAAGAGAAGTGAGTATTGAAGAACGAACCAATCACTGCAATTTGACACTGCCCTTCATGATTTTTATGTTTAATGTACTGTATGACATCCAAGGCCTTTGCCCGTTCTTGAATGTTTGATGTTGCTCCATTGAATTGATAGATCTTTGATTCCGTATCAAGAACAAAAACATCATCATGGTTCAGCGAAGAACGAGCAAAAGGGACCTGTATTGCCAAAACCAGGATCCATCTTGTAATTCCCATATGCAGAGCAGAACATTTCTTTCTAATCAGATACCGAAGTCTAACCAGCATTTATGTTCTATGCTGAATATCTTTTAAAGAAGACTAATAAAATATTTCAAGTTAGTCCTTTGGAGCCTGAGAAAGGATATTGGTTTGATTTGAATAGGAACTCCTTTCTAGATCTTTGAATCTTTTATTCAATATGTGGATTTTGAATAGAAAGAAAATGTGACTGGCTTTCTAAGCTACATCATATTTACCTGCTTCACTCGTACAACACGCCTGCCTTTACATACATATAGACTTGGTTCAAATTTTCCTGTGTTTATCCCATTATCTCCAGAAAGCATAGATCCTTCTAAGGGTATAAAGCATGGCTTGAACAATGACAAAAATTTATCACTCTCGTAGCCATCTAGTTCCCTATATTGCACTGTTCGTCCACCTAGAGCTGCATCAAGTTCAATTGCTTTTTTTCCAGATGTGTTGGCTTCATCCTGTGAACATTAAAAGACACTTCATAAAAACAAATCATTTAATAAGAAATACATGAGAAATTGTATCCAGCTCTATAGCCTTAAGTAATCCACATTTTCCGAACTTACCTGGCCACTGTCTTTCCCAATCCAAAAGAATATGTCATAGTGACGATTCCCACTTGTTGATGCCCCTGTCTGTCACAGAATATACCAAGAGAAATTATTGAACTTATTCAGCGTTCATAAATCTAATTAAGCATTTCAATGATGCAATGCAAGGCTCTATATTGAGCAGTTTACAGTAGATTATAATATATTGTATGCGAAACTCTTGTTGATTGGAATTAAGGGGCTGCATTTTTGTTCTCATGATATAAGAGAGGGAAATGATTAAAGACAATAATCAACACTGTGCTGAGAAAATCAAGCTTACCTGCAAAACTATGTAAGAGTCTTTAGAGTAAAATTTACCATACTCTGATTTTGGGATTGCAACTGGATGCAAATCTTCTATTTTCCATATATCCATGCCACTGAGAATAAAAGTTAAGGTAAAAGTAAAGAAGAAATAATATTTTGTACTTCTAAATTGCCGGTTGAGATCTCCAGACATGGCATGTAATGTATCTGTAAATGGTAAAAATCTACCTTATATATGGTTGCTGCACTGGTTAAGTTACTGCCAGTTTACAACAATGAAAATGAAGTATTCTTGCAAACTATACTGTCCTTAAACATAAATGCAAATTCTACATTGTCTTGAAGCATTTCTTCAAACTATGTAGTAACAATGTATCATCAAATGCTTGCACTATACAATCGTATCATATGAGCATTTTTTTATATACACCTATCAGAAGAAGGTAAAATGTACACATTGATCAACTGTTATGGAGGATACACTTTCTGACCAGCTCCTTGAAATGCAGGATCAACATTCTTCATAGACATGGTGATTGCAGGTTGCTTAATATTCTGTTTCACTTGAGATCCAAAATGGCTTCCTTGACACAGCTTTGACTTTCTGTTCCAAAAGAAATTTCACAACTTGAATAATTATAATCATTTGCACCTCATAAAGCTCTGAAAAAGTAATAGTCAGCTACTTCTGAGAACACATCTTGCATGGCATCATTATATGTGTTAAGTTTATGAGAAAGAAATGAAACTTTAGGGAAAATAAGATGACAAATGAAAGGAATTCAGATAGTCCAGCGCAGAGGGATTTTCTTTATTGAAACGGATATGGGTTGCCAATCCCATAAGGCATTGTTTATTTATGTATGAGAACACTTAAGCTACAGACATCTACATGATATCCTCCTTTTGGAAATATGAATTACTTGTTTCCAAATTGAGTTGTGGCACATTGCTCCAGCTTTGAGATGGAGACTTGAATAAACACGTCATCAATTTATTTAAGCAATAGGTTATGAACTTATGATGCATGGAAAAAGTCCCAGACATTTTATGCAGGATCTATCCATGGCTAAGTTAAACTCATCTTCACAAGACAAAAATTTGTATTTTCTTAGGAGCAGATATAATATTTTAATTTATACATTTCAATAATATGCTAAGAAGTTCATATTTGCAAAGGAAAAAGTTCTACAAGTAAGCCAACTACTGAATAGAGAGATAATTGAGGTAACCTCTCCAATGGAGTATAGCTACTACTGGATGTGCTTATCCATAGGCTAGAAGTGATAATACCATGACTGCAAGGCTTGTGATAGAGAAAGGCCTTTGGGGGAGATTTAGTTGGATGTAGCATGTCTGTATAAATTGTTGCCTTTTATATAGCTATGTCCAAATAAATCCATCTATCTCTTAGTCTTGTGCTACCAGATAACTCACGCTCATTCCCAAATGCGATTTATCTGTATCCAACATGTGCTTGGAACAGGTATGGACCATACACATATCTGGGTCATGTTTGTATCCATGAGGGTCTAGGTAAAGGTCAGGCGGTGTATTGTATTGGTCATTACCCTTCCATATGCTAAGAAAATAAAAAGTGAGAGAAAATATCTTACCATCATAAGTAGGCACAATGTCTTTATGTTGCATATACCGCACGTCTTTGGGGTCATATTTGGAGGGCTTTCTACTGCTTTCTACTGCTTTCTACTGTTGGGCATTTCTTGACCAATTTGAGGTCTTCTGTAATAACTATCTGGTTACGAAAATCTCTTGTTTTTGGTTGTTAAAATTCAATATACTTGGGCAAATATTTCTTCGTTAATTTGAATTAGTAGTAATGTGAGGTCTAGCTTTTCAGTTATATTGCTGCATTGATGAAGGGTATTTCAAAGTTTTTTTGCTTTTATGGTATTCTTCACATATTCATACTTTATTGTGTATTTCTATAAATGTTGCATCCCAAGTGTATTATATCAACAGGTTTTTAAAAAATTGCCTTATTTATATTGGATACCATATCTGCATGAATATCTCAATCCATATGCATACATAATAGCTCGGTGCTATTGTAGGCATGCATAACTATTTCTTAAATTATGATCATTGATGCAAGGAAGAAATGCCTTTACAATGTTGCTCTAATTCAGGGAAAGTTTTTTTCTCAGCTTTAAAATGGAGCAAATGATGAGAATAATGGAAGTATTCCATAATTAGCACATGAAGGTAAATAGGTCAAAAGTAATGAAGATGTAGCATTTTCTCTATTCGAAGAATGAAAAGGATATTGGAAGGGTGGGCATCCTATGGAAAAGGTACATGATCAACTCTTATGCCTTGGTTGGCATGGATTTATGATTTTCAAATCATGAATATAATTGGGGGGGGAAAAGTTCACATGACAAATATAGCCCTAAGAAAGAAGTGGTCAACTTGTAATCATACCATATAAAGCAAGGATAGCATGTGTAAGGATTCTAGGAATGCAATGACATGAGAAAAAGACCGACTAATAAGTTTTTGGCCTAGGACAATGCAACTTTGCATATTATGAATTCAGAAAACTTGAAATAGGTGGGTTAGTTTAGTCAAGAAAATGAAAGGCATGGTTAATGGCAGAAAAAATTCAAATGCTACATTCGTATGAGGGTTGAAGCCCCACTTGAGCAATCCAATTTTAATGACTTCTAACCCAGGCGTGGAATGTAGTCATCTGTTTTGTGTTGCAGTATGAAAGGATGAGGGTATGGAAGTGGTTGGCATACAACGTTTCAGTGTTAAAGGCCATTGCAAGTTCAACTTCCTTATAGCTCATTGAACTCGAAGATTTCTCCTTCAAACTTAAGAAGAATGACAGCGAACGCACTAAACCAAGAGCACACAATATTTACATTTGAATTTCCTCAAACCCAGGTAATCATAATTGAGGAACATGACAAAGAGGATCACCAAATGGTGAAGCTACTTGGGATTTATAGTGATATTCTTGTCATAGATTTTCAGTAATTACGTGTGTATAATGTGTGTGTATGTGTATGCGTACATGTAAATGTATATATATGTCTATATGTATGTATGTATGTATGTATATGTGGTTGCAGGTATGTATGTGCATATATTTATATACATACAGTATGTTATATATATATATATATATATATATATATATACATACATACATATTTGGATGATTATGATAGTATGAATGGTGCCAAGTGATATTTCAAATTTCCAAGCTGGATGCTACAAGGAATATTTTAGCACTGAAATGTTCATTATGAATCTTTACACACTTTGTTAGATATGAATATTTTTCCACTTCTTGCAAAATAACAACGGCATGTTCAAATGATACAGTAGCTTGCATATAATGTGCAGCTAATTATCACGTGACATGTTTTGAAATCCACTGTTTTAAAGACCAAACCTATAATTTAAACATAATTACCTGGATATAGATGATTTCAGTAGTAGGAATGGTGCAACAGTATCATTGCAAGAGTGATCTAAAATATTATTTATTTGTAGAAAAATCCAAGATGGGTACTTTAAATAAATTTCAGCACCGAAGATTGGCCATTATCAATCTTTATGGTGCACTTTATTTTATAAATATTCTGTGTCTACTTCTTGAGAGTTATGAGCACTATTTCCAAATCAGATTACTGCAATATAGCAACTAAATGTTTAACTTTAAATGACAACGTGGCTGGCAAATCGCAATATAATATTCAGGTATCTTGTAGCAGATTCTTGAAATCTCCTATTAAGACTGCAGATATGTTTACTTTCTAAAAAGTAAACCATCTTACATTCAGTACCATAATGAGAAAGGATATACTTTCTAATTCATATTTTAGGGCGAGAAATTTCCTCCAATAACTAGTGAGCAAATAGAAAGTAGCTAGTTTGGCTCACATAGATTTGTAAAGAAGTCATCAATAGAGGAACTTAATTTTGAGTAATTGGTTCTATAATACCATTTAAAACAGGCTGAATTGAAATGGGGTAAAATGATTTAATAAGATTGTCAAGTAGTATATGCCATCTATGCTCCTAGGAGACATTGGGCATACGGACAAGATAATATGTTCATCATCGCCTGTGAAATCTCATAGGTGGCTTGCAGATGCATGCCGCTTATGTGGCAGTTTCTCTTGGGTGTTTAAATGATCCTGATCATCATCATTACCTGTGGATCTTTGAAAGGATTAGCCATCTTAATGAAAAGATGTTTCTAGTGGCAAGGCCAATGGTACAGGATAGAGTTTTTTGGAAAACTTTTGCTTGAGAAATTGTGATACAAGATATACGAAGATTTGAGGAACAATTGGTGTTGGTGGACTTAGGATGCTTTACGATATGCCTGTTAGTTATTCAAAATAGGTAGAGGTGTAAATTTAAATGTATACTTGGTGACAACAGCATGTGCAGGGGAAGGTAAACATTCAAAAATAAAATAGAACCCTCTAGCTTTAGTAAAGATTTGCGTGCAAAAGAAATAGACAAAGATTATCCGGTCAGAAATGGGACTTGAATAAGAGTGTGGTCGTAGGTGCACTCCTATACAGAATAGCATGTGGAATCGATCTTCTGATTTTCTTCGACGGGCTTACAAAAATTTAAATTGAAAGATACAAGTATTGCTAGAGATATTGGGAAAATATAAATGGGTATAGGCAAAATTTATATTGCCTAAGGGTCAGTATGACTAATCTTATGTCACATAGAAGTGGTAAAACAAGTAATAAAGATTCGCTTCTGTATTAATGTTATTAAAAAGATTGGATGTATGCCACTAATGAAAATTTTGAAAAAAGAATTCAGTTAAAGGCCTTGTAACATATGTTAATATGCAACTATTTAGGCTTTGGTTTGGTAACAAGTGGGAGCAGTCCAAGAACATTGAAGGTCACGAGGTTCGTAAACTGAGGAGACATGTTACAACCTGAGGTTTGTTCTGGTATATCAAGAAGGCTAAAAGAGTGTAGGTATAAATAGAAAGACATCAATAGCAATTATCACTTTCTTCAATGAGATTAAATACTAAACCTAATTTGAAATTTATCTAATGAAATATCATAGTCCGTTTCAGAAAATTAGTACATAAGCCAACAATATGTTCCCTTGAACATGTCCTCTGAAAATCCATTGAAGTTTAGTTTGATAAAAGGTAAATGATGCGATAGCCAATTGACATGGTCTAAATTCTCCTGGAAACTATCCAACCTCCAGGTGACTGTGTTGCTGCTACTTCTGGTACCACCTGCTCTCCCATAAATAACAGATCTACCATCATGTGTCAAATTGGCAAATTTAATTTTTGAGAATATTATAAAATATTAGCTATGGTTAAAAGACCAGTGTGCAATAAAATATCAAATATTGTTAGACAGTTAATTCTGTTTTTTTTGGAATCATGTCTATATCCAAAGGGTTTTTGCCTTCATTTTTACTCATGAAGTTTTCAATCAATTTTCTTACTTTCCAGGACCTGCAAGCCTTATACATCTAGCTGATTCATGCTTTTGCTTGTTTGAAACAGAAAATGCAGCTTCTATAGTGTAGGGGCACATATCTTGTTATTATTGATGAAGTGCTACATAGGTGGCAGAAATGAATTCTTTAATAGCCGTTTTATTTCCTTAAGATGTTGTATAGTATGTGATCGAGCTATGCGGAAAACTTATTGTGTAACAGTACTGTTTGCAATCTGTTACCAAAGATAGAGGTGGTGTTTTTATCTATTTATTTGCCTTCAGCATTTCGTATGTCTATACAGGGTATTTTTTCAGATGCCCTGAATATGAGCATGTAGACTCTTTTAGTGTCCGCTGTAGATTAATATAGCAGTATAACCTAGCAAACATAAAACGAGCTGGCAATTCTATATTTTTAACATGCTTGACTTCATTATTTCACCTAATTTTTTGAATTTCATCTTTATCTTTAAGAAATTGTTTAGAAACTTTTCAACCTTTTGGCTGTACTTAGCTTCACGCAATTAGGGCTACACTCTAATAAAAGTTGAAACTTCAAATTTATAAACTAAATTAACTGCAGTTATATTGGTTTCTTGTTTACATTTTTCATTGGATTTCTACCAATGCAGTCCATGGATATGTCCCCTGCTGTCAATACTTTTTTCCAAACATCCTGGACACTCTGGGGATGTATACCCAGCCCTCAAGGCCTCATGACTCGGTTACCATTGTTAAATTTTCATTTCAGTTGAGACTTACTTTGGTTATGATCATCTTAATGATTAGATAAAATGTGTAACAACCAGATATTTTGTATTCTTCATGGCTCAGATATCTGTGTGTGTGTTCTCCTGCTGTCTCCAAAGTCTGAGCAAAATTTGCGTAATAAAAATCCATCCTACTGATCACTTGTATTGGAAACTCCTTAGAACATTGGTTCCTACAGTCTGTAGTCTCCATTTTTTATAAGGAAACCCCTTTTGGAACATTGGAGGGATAGGGAAAATCCTTTTTGGAAAACCAGAGGTTCACATAGATAGCAACTTTTGAACCACATTAATGTGGGAGGGGATGATCGTGCCGAGATTCAACTGTAGAATATCTAAGACTTGCATCTTCCACTTGCCTCCATACCACGGGAGACCATCTGTAGCATGATATCTTATTTATAAGTCTACATGGTTTGATGATCTTTTCAGTTGAGCAGTTGTTGGAAAGAGATACTAGTTGCTATTCTTAAATTTTCTCAAGGTGAGTTACTGTACAACAGAAAAGGAGGAGGCTCAACTTATCTCAGGTTTATGGGAATTAGATCTTCAAACTCAAATTACTTTTGTTGAGTCTGCTTCTTGCTCTGAAAAGTTTTATAATGGAATTGGAAGTACTCATAAATATCTACTTAAACTGTTAAAGAATTAAACTTGTACGCAATTCATCAATTTTCAAGGAGTATATTTCAATCAAGATATCAATCAATTCCGATGGTGGCCCAACTTTGCAAGGTTTTGATTCTTACTTTTGAAAAACACCATGCCTTAAGGCTAACTACAGAGTATACAATGATTGCCATGGTTAGCAAGAAGTGACTCACAGTCGTATAACAGTCATTATCTTCAATTTTGAACTAATACCACAGAAATTTTGAAGTCACCAGGAAACTCTGGTTCAGGGATGGATTACCCCAGCACCCAAATTGCATCATAGTATTTGACAGATTCCCCAGGAAAGTGGGCTACCCTACCCTGTATCATCACTCACATGTCTTGATCAATAAATTTAAATGCAAAATAGCTTAATCTCACCTTCTAATGACTATATTCAAATGTCATATAGCTTACACACATCTCCAAGGGGCTATCTATAAATGAAACATACGTTTTGCTCCTATTTAGAAACTCCTATACCCCATGTCAATTTGCTTCGATCATCTCTGCCCTTGCTCAGGTATGAACTAATGGTTATGTTGGGTATTGTTGGTTTACCAATTGAAAAGTGCCTCCAAGCTATCCTAGAAGAGTGTGAGGATCTCGATTGTCAAATGAATTGTAGATGTCTGAGTTGAATAGTTGTAAAGCTTGATCAATGCCTTTTCTCATTAAGATCTTCCTTGTTATGTTAATAGTAATCATTTAGCATTCAAAACGATTCCCACCCCTGTTGTTGTACCTGTACTCAAATCTCTCGGTTTCTAAACTGTTGTAAGACAACAATTGCTTTACACAAACACTTGAGCAGAAATCCAAACTAATCTCTGTAGCACAGTGAAAGCCCACACAAAATATAAAGGCCACTGCTCGAAGTATCATAAAGGGGCTTCCAAAACACCCCAGCCGGTTCTTCAATCATCCTTACAATAAACACAGGTAAAAGTATGGGAAAATCTACGAAGAACACTTTCAATGCATTGCCACATCCAATTAATTGACACTGACAGAGACTGATCATGATGCTACATGAAGCCAGTAATTATAAAGGAAAAACAGAAGCTGTGAATATATAAGATTACCTTCTGAAGGTGAAGGAAACGTTTGTATTCGATGAGATTGGTATGAGGAGAGCAATCTGCAATCTGCAATCCACTGTATTGCTGATAACATAAATGCGTAACACAAGTGCAAAGAAGCTTGTTATTCCTTTTAGTCCATTTCTTACGTAGGGAATATATTTTCTTTCTTCTTTTGTGTAATAAAATAAGAGTTGATAATAAAGCAAAAGTCGGTAAAGAAAAAAGAGAAAGCCGTCCATTTAAGTGTGATGCCCAAGACCCATTCTCTATTTCATATCTTATTTGGTCGGCACAATGGACAATCATGTTCTGGCCATAAGTTAGGACAGTCTATGCTAGATTATTGGGGGTGTTGGTCATAGGATTGAGTATAAGAGACATTAACTTCTGCAAAAAGTTGAATGTTTCCATGTGTATTTGGGATGTTAAGGGTTCATCTATCTATAGGTTCAATAGTTTTTGCTAAATTGGTGAGATGGGTTGGAAACTAGCTATGTAGTAATATGAACTGCACTTATACATCTAGGCACATCTGATGCATTCCTTTATAGATATATGAGGTCCATGTCTAGATGTATGAGGTGAGTGTCTAGATGTATGAGGTGTGTTTTATATGATTGCATAGCGGCTTTTGATGGGTTGTTTCATTTTATTTGTTATCAAAGGTGATAACAAATGCATAATTTTATTGGTTAATATCATTTAGAGTTTTATAGGTTCTATTAAAAAGAACTGAATGTAACTTTAATAAGATTTATACTCATAAATTTTAGCAAATGAAAATCTTTTTTAGAATGGGTAGTAATATTAAGATTTGAAAAAAAGGTTATGTAAGACGGTGTTAGATAAAAACATGCACTTCTATATTTAATTTCTATCCAAAATTCAAAAACTATAGCTGGTGTATTTGTTTGAACTTCCAAATCTTTTTTTTGTGCTTTGAGTTATTACAAATTATGTTATTAAGTTATTGATAATTCTTGATGCTGTATCTCTTAGTCTACCCAAACAAATCAAGGATTTGAACCATAATATGTCAAAATATTTTGACCCAAAACCTGATTAATCTAAGATATTGATTATTATTTAAGTAATGTTACAACCCAAGAATTGTTAATCACAAATATGATTTTGTTCTAGTTGTATTACAAGAACATCTAATGCAACAAAATCTTAGTAGCCCAAAGTGGTGAATATCACAACTATCATCTAGAAAAGCATCCCATTCAAGGAAAGGGAAAATTTAAATCTAATCTTGGTAGATGTAATTTTGACATTCATCAATGTGTATCACATGGTCTCCCATTCAATCATCCATTCATGAATAAAATCCCCCCCTCCATGATTTCTTTTAGGAGATAGTTTAAGTGGTCAAAGCAATAATCATTTTTTCATTTAAAACAAAAAATCTCGTATATTCAAGTTACTAATGTAACATGCATCTTATATTAATAAATGGTAATAACAACTTTAAATTCTTATAATATAATTAACTCTCACAAGTCCTTGTTTGTAAGCATTAATCAATCTAAGAACAATTTATGTTTAAAGATTACAATGCAAAGTCATTGGACTTATAGTGTAAAGATGGTTTAGGGCATGAGAATTTTAAATAATTTATAATCGTTCAACTCCTTTGCCACTGTCTTAAAGATATGAAATAGGCATTGGTCATGAAAAATAATTGTGACAAATCCACTAATCTTTATTTAGCCATTTTACTTTTATTCTAGTTATTGCATAGTAAAAAACACTTGTCTATAAAATCACAATACCTAGAATCATGCAATTATTCACACGACTATGACTAGAAATGGTCCTATGGTGCTAGAATGGATCTTTCATGTCCTTATCAAATCATTTATGTTTGCAAATCATGGTAACATGTGTCTAGAATGTATTGGAGCATGTCCTATAAAAAGCTACAAGCCAACTTTAGCTTCTCATAAGTTATCTATCAACTAAGATTTCACCATTTTAAAGGAATAATACAACCTTTCAAAAGATGGTTGTTTAACTAGTGCCAAGCATAGATACGACAAACATTTGACAAGTTGAAATAAAAGAGGGGTGGAAATTTATTTAAGCAGGAAGAACTACAGCCAGAAGGCGCCAAACAGCCCTATCAAGATCCACTGAATGATCTAACTGATGAGATAGGCCCAGAGGTAATTGAGCCATATTTACAATGTTCCAAGCAAACATATAATCAGAGGCCCATTTGGCCAAACAATCAGCAACACCATTCCACTCTCTGGGGATATGGGTGAAAGTAACAAAATCCAAAGAAACACACAAATGAAAAATTTGGTTAACAATCAAGCCTAACTTCCAGCTAACATCCTTAGAATGCGCTTGAGTCAAACATCTGACAAGTTAAATCAAGATAATTTTCTGCTTTTTTTTTCTAACCTAAAACATAGTAAACTCTTCACAATATGTTCAAATCAAAATGTTCTTTCTAACCTAAAACACAAGGTTATACTTAAAGAGACCCTAAGCATACTACAAGAACCATATCCTCTAATTTTAGTATTCATCACTCACCAGCGATTAGTTAACAAAGAATCTCAAATTATTTTTAAAAAGTCATTGTGTTAGAAGTTTATTTCAACTTATGAATAATTACAATGGTCTCATAACACACAACTGCAACCACTTTGAAATGCATTGCCCTAAAATGAATAAGGAAACTTTTTTCCCAACAAGGTATTAGAGGCCATGGCAAGTGTAAAAATCTTAGGTTCTCTTCCTACAACCATAACATTAATGCAACATCAAGGAATCATGTTTCTCTCTAAAACATAATTAATATTGACAATTGATACATGATACTAGTACTGTTGGAAGCTACAATTGAAACAATTGTTATATTGCCATTGATGTCAAACCTTAACTGGTAAGACAGTTGCTATCTTGTAAAGTGCCATATCAATTGATTGATGAAGAAGATTTGAAAAGAGGAGATAACAAGAAGACCTAGTGAAATGGTTGAGTTATGTGAAGCTACAATGGGTACTTGATGAAATTGCACCTTGGTAAGGTAATATATTGTTTATCTTTTACACCAAGTGAAGTTTGGGTGACTACAAGTTTAGTCTTGATTGAGTAACAAAGAAGAAGATTAAGGAACTTATGTATGTGTCGAGTGATGCGAGTGTTGACCGAGTGTCAGTACATGCTGAGAAAATTTAGTGTCGACCGAACATCCATATTTATTGAGCGTCAGTAAATTACCGAGTTATCTAATGATGACCGAGCAGAAGAATATAGTGATGACCAAGTGTCAGTATTTTTGACAGTTTGAGGAAGATTTGAGATCCCAACCGACATAGTTGATTTCTTGGGATATGTGAAGTATATTTAAGATAAGGATGATAGTTGTGGAGAATTAAATGATCATTTAATATATGTTTAACCATTTTTATGTATGGATTCAAGAAGTTTTAGGATGCATTCTACAAGGTAGATGGTAAACAAATTGTTGGAAGGATTCGGTGGATCTGACCAAATACTAAGATATACGGTGATGATTAAGCAACAAAAGATCTAACTACCTGATCAGAGAGGTATACGATTAACCTAATTGCAGGTTATGGATATGCAAAGGTTAATTCAGTTGATTGGCTAATCTAAGAAGAAGGCAGAGAAGGATGAGAAGAGCAGTACATGACTACACAGTGGTGATTTGCTTGACAGATTTCCAAGTAGATCTGAGTGGTAGAGATGACAATAGAGGCCAATCAGTAAATTAGCATTTGAGCGAAAGTGGATGTGTATTTGCAAAGTGAGTTGTATGTTTCAGATCACATTATTGATACTTTCTAACAATTATACCAGTGCAAAATCCTTTTAAACAAGGTTGACCTAACAATCATATTGTAAATCCTTTGATCAAGGTGACATTCTAATGGAATGTTGTAAGTCCTCTAACCATGCTCACTTTTAACAAGGTGATTAAATCCTTTAACATGGTCACATTTAATAGTGTGTAGTGTAACCTTTAACAGGGTTGGCTCCTCACAGATCTCACTTTAGAAGATTGAAAATTTGGTAGCATGTTACTGGTGGTTTTTTCCCATATTGGGTTTCCGCGTTGAATCCTAGTGTCATACATGTGTGAATGTTATTTGATGTGTTTAAGAGTTTTATATTTTGCAAGTTGATTACTTTAGGACAGTGAACTACAAGTTTATGTTACTAATTATATGTTATAGAGATCGAATGGATTGTTGAGTAGATCTAAGTTGGTGAAAGTGATTGAAAGTTCAATTGGTACTTTTGGACCTGAGGACACCTAATTCACCCACCCTCTCAGTTATTCTAAATCATTCTAACAATTGGTATCAGAGCATTGTGGTGCTTGTAGAGAAAAGTTTGAAGGTTATTGAAGCTAAAGATGAAGTTACACCTAGCTAGAATTTGAGAAGCAACAAAATACTATGTGGAACATGACTACATAAATGTGCCGACAGTGTTGATAGCTCAACAGATGAGGGAAAAACAAGAACACAATCAAGCAATGTTGGAGATTGCATCCGCCCCAAGTTATCCTGAATTTGAAGACATAAAAGACTGTAATACTGCAAAAGAAATGTGGGACACACTGGCAACTATCTATGGAGGTGACACAAATGTAATGAGAGCCAAATCTGAAAGCTTGAGAGGTAAGTTTGATGAAATGAGAATGTTAGATGGTGAAACTATTGTTCAATATTATGGCCGAGTTAAGGAGGTTGTGAATGCTATTAGAGGAGAAAATGGAACTATTGGCAATGATACTGTTATTAGCAAGGTACTGAGAACCCTACTTCCTATTTATGCTATTAGAGTATCTTCTATACAAGAACTGAGATGTAGTCTTGGTAATGTAACTTAACTCTAGAAGGTTTAGTTGGTAGACTTACTGCTTTTGAGTTATCAATTTTTGATAATTTCACCCCTCACAATGTTGATTCTGCATTCAAATCACAATTAACTTTTCATAAATCTAAGAAACGAAAAGAAAGACACGTGAATAGTGACAGTGACAGTGACAGTGACACTTCTGATGATGATCTTGATGAACTTGAGGCACTTATGGCTAGAAGACTACCGTGAGGAAAAGGAAAATTCAAAGGTAAACTTCCTATAATCTATTTTTCATGTAACAAAGTTGGCCATATTGCAGCAAGATGCCCTGACAGGAATGACAAAGATGAAAGAAGAGAAAACAAGTACAAAGACAAAAGGGATGACAGAGATTTCACAAGGTATAAGGACTATAAAGACAAAGGTAAGAAATCCTGTTATATTGCTGAAGAAGAAACTGATAGTGAATCTGATAAATCTGATGAAAATGATATAGAATTTGTTTATGTTGCTATGAAAGATGATTCTGATGAGAATGAGAAACCTGCACTTATTTCATATATGAGTAAAGGTGATAGACGAATAATTGATAGTGGTTGCTCACATCACATGACTGGTGATAAAAGTAAATTTGAAACCTTAAGCTATTGCAAAGGTGGTAGTGTTAAGTTTGGTAATGACAAACCATGTCTTGTGAAGGGAAAATGATGAATAAAATTGACTGATAAGATCACATGTGACAATGTCTATTGGGTTGAAGGTCTTAACTGTAATTTGTTGAGTATTGCTTAGTTGAACACTTCTGGATATTGAGTTGAATTTCATCACAGAAAGGCTAAAATCTTTGATGCTATTGGTGAAATAATTTGAAGTGGAGAACAACCAAGAGGTAATTTGTTCTATCTAGATCTATCTGATGAGACATGTTTTTTTGCACAATATGATGATGTATGGTTATGGCATAAGAGGTTATGTCATGTGAACTTTGACAATTTGGTAAACATTTGTAAGATGAAAAGAGTAAGAGGCTTACTAAGATTGAAGAAACCTGATAATGTTATGTGTAAGCAATGTCAGTTGGGAAAAATGACAAAGTCTAGTTTCAAGAGAAAAACTTATACTTCAGATGATGTTTTGGAATTGGTTCATATTGACCTTTGTGGACCTATTGGTGTGCAAAGCTACCGTAGTGATAAATATTTCATACTGTTTGTTAATGATTACTCTAGAATGATGACTATGATGTTTCTCAAAGAAAAATATGATGCTCTTGAGTTGTTTAAGTGGTATTTGGAAAAACTTGGAAAAGAGACAGGTAAGAGCTTGAGATGTCTGAGATCTGACAGAGGAGGAGAGTTTATATCTAGTGAGTTCAACTTATTCTGTAATGATAGAGGAATTAAAAGACAGATGTCTGCTCCAAGGGCTCCCCCACATAGTGACATAATCAAGTGGAGTAGATCAATCATGGATTGTGCTAGAACACTGATGATAGAAAAGAATGTTGCACAAAAACACTAGAGAGAAGTTGTAAGTACAACAGTCTATACCTTGAACTAAGTACAGGTCAAGAAAGGTACTGATATTACACCTTATGAGTTATGGTATGGTTATGCACCTAATGTAAAATACTTTAAAATTTATGGAAGCAAATGTTATATACTGAAGGACAATAGAAATGGAAAACTTGATGCTAAAAGTGATGAAGGCATATTCCTAGGTTATTCCACTAAGAGAAAAGCGTATAAGTGTTTGAATTCTAACATTAACAATGTTGTGGAAAGTGAAAATGTTAGAATTGACAAATATGCAAAAAATAATGAAGTTGAATGCAAGAAAGAACTTGAAGATTACAGATCTTTCATTTACATGAATGAAGGAGAGCCCAACAGTTTACCTGAAAAAGAAAAAAGATACCAAGCAACATAATGGTGCTGCTGAGCACCAACAAGAAAATGCTGAGTCACAGAAAGAAGTTTTCGAGCATCAGGAGGTAATTGTCAAGGAATATGAAAAGGAAACAGAGACACAAAATAAACCTGCAATGAATTTGTATGATGAATCTGAGGAAGAACAACAAGAAGAAAGGAGACCAGAGCCTACACTAAAAAAATATGTAAGAAGACATCATAGACCAGATCAAATCATTGGAGAAAAAGATTTAGAGGTCATGACAAGAAGCAAATTGAAAAATCAGACATGTTTACTATGTGAATTTGAGCCCAAATCAGTGAAAGATGCTTTGGATAATGAAGACTGGATACAAGCCATGAATGAAGAAATTGAGAAAATTGAGAAGAACAAAACCTAGACACTAGTACCTAGACCAAAGGACAAGAATGTTATTGGAACCAAGTGGGTATTTAGAAATAAGTTGAATGAGCATGGAGAAGTTATAAGAAACAAGGCTAGACTGGCATGCAAAGGTTATGCACAAGAAGAAGGCATTGACTATGGTGAGATGTTTGCCCCAGTTGCTAGATTGGAAGGAGTTAGGACTTTACTGGCTTATGTAGCTTACAAAGGATTCAAAGTATATCAAATGGATGTCAAATCAACATTTCTAAACATAATACTGGAAGAAGAGGTATACATTGAACAAGCTGAAGGATTTGTTGATTCAAGGAAAAGGAATATGGTCTGCAAGCTACATAAAGCGTTGTATGGATTGAAGCAAGCTCCCAGAGCATGGTATGAGAGATTGCATAATTACTTAGTCAAGATTGGTTTTATAAGGACTAATGACAACAGTAATCTATACTTAAAGTCTGAAAAAGGTAAAGGGATATTGTTAGCTAAAATATTTACTGATGATATCATGTTTGGAGGACAAGATGCTTTATGCCAAACATTTTCAAATGAGATGCAAACTGAATTTGAGATGTCTATGTTTGGAGAGATCAAATTCTTTGTTGGATTTCAAGTATATCAGGTGACAAAAGGTATCTACATTACTCAATCTAAGTATATCAAGGAGATATTGAAAACCTTTGGCATGGAGGATTCCAGACCTGTAAGTACACCCATGGCTATTGGACAAAAACTATCAAAGACTGATGAGACAGCTGAAGTCAATCAAGCCTTGTACAGGTCAACGAATGGGAAGCTACAATATATTGTTCATTCCAGACCAGATATTACATTAGTAGTTGGGATTGTTGCAAGATTTTCTGCAAATCCTAAGGATAGTCACATGATGGCAGTGAAAAGGATACTGAGATACTTGAAGGGAACAAAGGATGATGGATTATATTATAAGAAGAATGAGAAGTTTGAACTAAAGGTTTATACAGATGCCGACTGGGCAGGTAATGTTGATGACAAAAAAAGTACAAGTGGTGGCACATTCTTTTTGGGAAAGAGATTAGTATCTTGGACAAGCAAGAAACATAATTGTATTTCTCAATCCACAACAGAAGCTGAATATGTTGTAGCAACAGTTAATTGTTCAAATATAGTATGGATCAGCAATTGTTGAAAGGAATGAAGGAAGAGATCACTGATCCAATTGTTATTTTCTATGATAACACTAGTGCTATAAATATTTCAAAGAACCCTATGATGCATACAAAGACCAAGTATATTGCTATCGAGTATCATTACTTGAGAGAGCTGGTACAAGACAAAGAAGTGAGACATGAATATGTGAATACAAAGGAACAATGAGCACATATATTTACAAATGCATTACCTAAGGACGCTCATGAGTATCTGAGAGGTAAATTAGGGGTGATTCCCCTATCTGAGGCTAACTAGGATCACATGGAGTGAATGCATCAAATGTATTACACAAAATATCTGAAAAATTGATGCAAAGGTGGTCACACTTTAGGAGTTGCCTAAAGCTGTGAAGAGTAATGCACAAGATTTTGATTAGTCATATGAAATATGATAGAAGGAGCATAGAATTCATAAAGTTGGCACAAAGATATGTACATGGTGAAGATGTATGTCTTTGGCATTGTTGTCGAAGAGGGAGATATTCAGATTGGACAGTAAGAGAGACTATACTACGAGGGAGATATTCAGAGAAGGCACTAAGGGAGATAAGCTACAGTGAGAAATCTATCCAAGAGGGAGCTAATATTCGTATGGGAGAGAATCAAAATGAAGCTAAGGACATTAATGAAAATCTGTTTACAGAACATATTGTTTGGTAACCTTGCATGTGTTTGCCATCAATGCCAAAGAGGGAGATTCTTGGAAGCTACAATTGAAATAATTGTTATATTTCCATTGATTTCAAACCTTAATTGGTAAGACAATTGCTATCTTGTAAAGTGCCATATCAATTGATTGATGAAGAAGATTTGAAAAGAGGAGATAAAAAGAAGACCTGGTGAAATGGTTGAGTTATGTGAAGCTATAATGGGTACTTGATAAGATTGCACCTTGGTAAGATAATATGTTGTTTATCTTTTACACCAAGTGAAGTTTGGATGACTACAAGTTTAGTCTTGACCGAGTAACAGAGCAGAAGATTAAGGAACTTATGTATGTGCTGAGTGATGCGAGTGTCGATCGAGTGTCAATACATGTCGAGAACATTTAGTGTCGACCGAGCATCCATATTTATCGAGCGTCAGTAAATTACCGAGTTATCTAATGATGACTGAGCGGAAGAACATAGTGATGACCGAGTGCCAGTACTTTTGACAGTTTGAGGAAGATTTGAGATCCCAGTTTACATAGTTGATTTATTTTGATATGTGAAGTATATTTAAGATAAGGATGATCGTTATGGATAATTAAATGAGCATTTAATATATGTTTAACCATTTTTTATGTATGGATTCAAGGAGTTTTAGGATGTATTCTACAAGGTAGATGGTAAACAAAATGTTGGAAGGATTTGTTGGATCTGACCAAACCCTAAGATCTACGACGATGATTAAGCAGAAAAAGATCTAGCTACCTAATTAGAGAGGTATAAGCTTAACCTAATTGCAGGTTATGCATATGTAAAGGTCAATTTTAGTTGATTGGCTAATATAAGAAGAAGGCTGAGAAGAGTAGTACATGACTGCATAGTGGTGATTTATTGATGGATTTCCAAGCAGATCTGAGTGATAGAGATGACAATGGAGGCTAGTCAGTGAATTAACATATGAGCGAAAGTAGATATGTATTTGCAAATTGAGTTGTATGTTTCAGATCACATCACTGTTACTTTCTAACAATTGTATTAGCGCAAAATCCTTTTAAACAAGGTTGACCTAATAGTCATATTGTAAATCCTTTAATCAAGGTGACATTCTAATGGAATATTGTAAGTCCTCTAGCCAGGCTCACTTTTAACAGGGTGATTAAATCCTTTAACAGGGTCACATTTAACATTGTGTATTGTAACCTTTAATAGGGTTGACTCCTCACTGAGTTCACTTCAAAAGAGTGAAAATTTGGTAGCATGTTACTGGTGGTTTTTTCCCATATTGGGTTTCTACATTAAATCCTGGTGTCATACTTGTGTGAATGTTATTTGATGTGTTTAAGAGTTTTATATTCTACAAGTTGATTACTTTAGGACACTGAAGTGCAAGTTTATGTTACTAATTATATGTTATAGAGACTGAATGGATTGTTGAGTAGATCTAAGTTGGTGAAAGTAATTGAAATTTCAATTGGTACTTCTAGACCTGAAGATAACTGATTCACCCCCCTCTCAGTTATTATAAATTATTCTAACAAGTACATGTTTAGAACTTTAAAGAACTAAAACAAGAAACTCAGAATAATATATACTACTAATAATCTTTATTGTCATATAAGGTTTTCTTATTAGTATAACAAAGGGCATACAATTATCAAGGGCCCAATTTGAATGCTGGGTGTTTTCAATTTAGGTCAAAGGCAGGTCTTGGAGCGATTATGCCCTATGGTGTTGTTCTTTTTGGTTCTGGGTTCTGTGTAAAAACCCTAGATTTCTGTTTGGGGAGCCTTAAACTCCAGCAAACTTAATGTTGTAAGGTTTAGGTCTTTTCTGGGCAATTGGGGTTTTAATGGTTTATCTTTTTAGTTGCTGAATGTTCTTTGTTGTTGGGCTACTGGTTTAAAATGTACAATTTTTAGTAGCGTCTCATCTTAGTCGGGTTTTAGATTCTTGCCAAAATCTATTTGTATAGGATTTCGGGGCCCCTTCAGAACCTGCTTTTACCCTAATAAAAAACAAAGGGCATACAATTATCATTGTAAGAGTTGTTTATGGAGACAACCACCCAAGATCAAGAGGCCTAATGAAAAGAAAAATGAAATGAGATCATCAATATGAGAAGAATACACTATATTCCTATCAATGAATACAAATATAAAATGAATGATCAATTCTATAATTTATATTATAAAGGGAACCCTTTAGTTATATAGACTAATGTGAAACATAGAATATCATAAGATTATGACAAGTATTTTAATCTTATAATACAAGATACAATGTGATAAATAATCTCTGTATGATTGATATATATATACATTATAATCATTACTATCACATTGATCATATTCGATATATATATATATATATATATATATATATATATATATCATATTAATCATACTCGATATATTTGATTACATACTTTATATTAATATAAAGTGAAATGATTAACGAAGGCTGTTATATCGACTGCAGTCGATGTCTTAATAATATGCATGAGTTACGATGACTATCGTGTGATAGTTATCATAACACATATATGTGTTACAATAACTATCACACGATAGTTATTGTAGGACATTAAGTTATTTATGAACATGGCTTAACTTATATTATCGGTACGTTATGATACGCCATGTCTATGTAAAGACATGGCTGTACGTGGAATAAGCCACGTACAGTCATGTCTCTACATAGACATGACTGTTAAGTTATATATTTATATATCTTTACGTATGCAGTAGAAACATATCAATAACAAGTTTATATTACTACTACAACATACATAAAGAACTTGCATGAGCATATATATAATTTAGTATATATTAAATAATAATTGTATTTAATATAGCATATTAGATTCTCTCTATTAAAGATCTGCATTCCTAACGGTAATCTATTTCAGTACAACACTCATATATATTCTCTATAGGATGATCTTGATTTCACAACATGGTATTAGAGCCTAACCTATAAAAGAATGAAATATATTCACAAGAAATTCATGATAAATTGGCTATGGATGGTAGTAACGTATATGGTCGAATGGGTATGGTCGAGGGTCATACATGGATTGATAAGATTGGAGGAGACAAGGAACAACCATGGCAGATAGGAATAGAGATAAGGAGAGAACCATCAAATCAGCTTGGCATATGATCCTAGGAAAGATATCAAATAAAGAAGGAAACCTGACATAGATATAGAGTCATCGAATAAGAAGAAGACTAAAAAATTTAGACGTGTTGGCGATAAGAAAATATAAAGATGAAGGAGATTATTTTATATACATCATATATATTACAATGGAAGTAATCTACCAAGGACAAGACAATATAAAGATGAAGGAGATTATTTTATATACATCATATAGATTACAGTGGAAGTAATCCACCATGGATAAGAAACCAGATCGCATGAGTATATAGTTACAACTAGAGAAAACAGTAGCTTCATTGCACAAGAAAAGAAATAAAATATGAGAAATAGTGATAGTACATTGCAGACCAACAATGATCAATCATTGCTAATACAAAATTATTACATCAGATAAGCAACAATACGGGTGGACTTTCTAGAAAGATACGTCTTGTTATGTATTCAATCTCAAACCGAATGAAACAGGGGTTGAGTTTGTTGACCGGGCACTTCACATTCGTCATAGATAATGGTTTCTCCATGTATCTGAAATATTCTGAGAATTCTAGAGAATAAGAATTGTGTAGACTATAACAAACCCGACTTCATATTATGGAATATATATTCTGCATGTGGCCAGTTTGAACTCTACATCTAAACACCACGCATAGTCTTTCTAATCGCAATATATACATGGGTGGTGATGAATATGCGTGGGTAGTTGTTCCTTAATATTGCAGTATATCTATTGGGCTCAAGTATTGAAATGGTGACACATCTAATTTATTTTGTAATGATAATATCAACCACCTTTATATACTGACATTTGTTATTATAAACATGTCTTAAATCCATTTGAAACTCATAAGATTAGTGTTTATATGATTTAATCATTTGATTGAAGTTGTGATGCTTTCTCAAGGAGAGCATATTGTTTATAAACAAGCCACGATGGCAGGTAGATAGCAGGAGTAGTTAAGGTTGGTTGTAACTTCTCTTAAACTTCCTAACGATATGCTCTTAGTTGACATGTATGAAGACATCTATAAAAGCTGTTCATTTTGAATAAGAAAAGGGTGTGAACACTGAGATAAGAAAAAGGTGGATTGATCATGTATAATGTTATTATTATATGCAATGTATAAAACAATTTTCAGAGACGTATGCTTTGTATATGTTGATATGAATATAAGTGTGAAGGCTTGTTGAAAAATAATCAAGGGAATCTCAATAAAATTCAATCAGAAAAAGGAGTGGAAAGGCAATGGAGATTTAAGGAGGTTCAGCCCTAGCTGCAACAATAACTAAAGAGAAGAACAAATCAATGGATTATACATTGATCGACCGTTTGTTCTCCACTGAATTGCATTGAATGTCTCTCCACTGAAATACAAATCAAGAGAATAGGAATTAACACATGGGATATATATATTATGCAATGGAGAGGAGAACATGAAGGGGTCTAGATTGGTTAGAATAGAAGAGGGAGATCAATTAACATACAATCTTACTCATATAATTATTGAAGACGACATAATATTCAACCAACATATCTACATATTTGAATTGGCATAGAAAAATATTGTTGAAAGAATTATAAATTGGTTACAAAAATCATTTATATCATGCATAGCATCATTCAATGAAGTGAGAAGGATAATTTAAGGTAATTGTCCCAACTAGCTAAGTTAATCAAAAAAGGGGATAGTAACCAATGATTAATATAATCAGATACCGATAATGTATGAAGTCAACATCTAATCAGTAGTTATCATAATGAGGTGTGATTAGTAAAGAAGAAAATTAACATAAGGATCAGAATGAAATCGATATGTTATGAAGACGGACAATGGGTACGAGTATCGTATTAATGGGCTCATCTTACGAAAGGAAATACTTGAAAATATTTGAAAAGGATGAAAGAATATGAAATCCAGATTCAGAGGGAGTCTGACATCTTCAGAATGGTCAAGAAGTTGGTAAAATTTAGCCTCTAAGGAAATAGACGATTCAGTCAACTTGTGACAAACTCGATCATATTGATTGAGAGGGAGTTCACTATTGAAGGTAAAAAAATTCTAAGATTATAGTAGTGGGAACTCATGGATAGAATCGCCGACGAGATGCACGTGGATAGAATCCCTGATTAAGGCATTCCATACATCATGAGACTATAGTTCATTGAGATAAACATCATACTAGAGGTCTTTATTATCTTCCCTCAAGTCCAAGAGGGATTGCTAATGTTGTGGCCTTGGAAAAGATCAAAATGCATCTTATGCTAGCCGATGTAACCTTATGACTATTCAGATTATTCATATTGGTTCTCTCAAGAAAGAATGTATGAAGTGACATCCTGCAGTGACACTGAGTTGAGTATATAAACATGGTATGCCTTTGTGACGGAGGGAGAAGCTAAATGATCTGCATCAGTGGACATTCAAGGATCTTGATATAGAAGGAGTAGACCATGTTTTGTTGGTTCTCTAGTAGTCAAGAAATTGTAGCAGAGAATTATGATTATTACCATGTGAGAAGGCTATATGTCAGAGGGAGAAGCTAGAAGATCAAATTAAGTTGGCACCCCAAGATCTTGGTCATACAAATTTAGAGGGAGTGTACCATGTTAAGATGGTGTATACTTTGTAAGCTCAGAATTCACGAAGACTATGATACAGTACAAACAAATGAAATTTAGTGGAGAAAAAATGACTGATATTCTTACCAAACCCCTTGCCAGAAAGAAGATTGTGTACTTTCAGATAACCTTGGTATGTTGAGGAGTAAATCCTTAGCTGAAAAGAAGGTTTTAGCTTTAGTAATCCATCATTTTATATCTTAAATGATTATTGTCTTTGATAGACAAGTCTAAGGTGGATGCCTTGGTTTCCACTCTCTGCGGCGAGCCATGATGGATCCACCCTCTGAGAAGAGTCAAGGTGGATGTCATATGTGTGACTGTGTGGGCCCATTCATTTTGTGTTATATTAAGAAAGGTGATGATCTTTCATATGTGTTGGGTTACTATTGCTAGGTGATGACTTAAACAATAGCTTAACCCAGTGTCAGGTATGACTATGTATTGTAGTCACTAGTCCTAACACTAAATTTTTGGAGTTGTTAAATCCAGTTCCGAATTGGTCGGGGATTATAACAACATGTGAATCAAGATTAGACTACATTAAGTTGTTGTCCTGGAATGTGCCGGATATCTTGATTGTTATCGCTAAATCGAGTTCCAAATTGGTCGGGGATTGTGACAACTCTTCTATCAGAATGAGTACATTATATTAATGTCTCGAGCTATGTTAGATATCTTGTTATAAAGTTATGTTTTAGTTATCACTAAAATCCAGTTCCGAATAAGTCGGGGATTATGATAACATGTGCCTCAAGTTTTGATCCATATTACACTGGATATCTTGACACCATTACTTATCACAAATCCAATTTCAAATTGAGTTGGGGATTGTGATAATTTTTCTATTAGGTTAAGTACCTTAAGCTTATGCTCTGGATCTTTCTGGTTACCTAATATAAAGAAAAGTATGTGTTATATCTAGTTTTGAATTGAGTTGGGGATCACATAACACCTACATCTTGAGATATAGGTTTTGATCAATCCTCTCTTGCTAAGAGGGAGTGTTAATTAATAGCTTTGATATGATTGATATATATATATATATATATATATATATATATACACACACACACATTATAATCATTACTATCATATTGATCAGATTTGATATACTTATATATATATATATTATTGATATCATATTAATCATACTCGATATATTTGATTACATACTTTATATTAATATAAAGTGAAATGATTAACGAAGGTTGTTATATTGACCATGGTCGATGTCTTAATAATATGCATGAGTTACGATGACTATTGTGTGATAGTTATCGTAACACATATACGTGTTACAATAACTATCACACGATAGTTATCATAGGACATTAAGTTATTTATGAACAAGGCTTAACTTATATTATCGGTACGTTATGATAAATTATGTCTATGTAAAGACATGGCTGTACATGGCATAAGCCACATATAGTCATGTCTCTACATAGACATGACTGTTAAGTTATATATTTATATATCTTTACATATGCATTAGAAACATATCAATAACAGGTTTATATTACTACTACAACATACATAAAGAACTTGCATGAGCATATATATAATTAAGTATATATTAAATAACAATTGTATTTAATATAGCATATTAGATTCTCTCTATTAAAGATCTGCATTCCTAACGGTAATCTATAGGACGATCTTGATTTCATAACAGACTTAAGTGATAAGGACTGAAAATGACCTGATAGTAGAAATAGTTAGGTAATACAGGAAGAATTAAAAAGCATGCAAAGATGCAATGATGACTATCAACTATTAGGTTGTATTAGATACCCATATACACATGCAATATCTCATGAATAGAGAAAATTAGAAACCCCAATGGGATAATACTCCTCTTGAAAGAGAGAAAATACAAGAAAAATGCTTTCAAAGAATAATGAGAAGGAAATCACCCCATGTGAGGGATTAGTTATTCCTCACAAGAGATAGTAAGAGAGATCATGTTGTCCTTCCTCAATGTAGAATATGTACCAATGGTAGATTCTTGAAATTGGATGTAGAAGATGGTCCACAATTGTCTAACAATGTTCCTCCCCTTTGGAATACACAAAGCCATAGGTGCATGTATGATGTTTCTCATCCCTAAAAGGAAATGGAGGAAACATTTAGAATATAAGACATCTTTAAAAATTGCTCAAATGTCCCCATGTTGATGCTAAAAGTTACCTCTAATAGGTCAAGTGTTTTAGGCCAAACTGATGAAGATGACTATCTAGAATCTAGTACAGATGTACGCAAAAAAAATATCTAAACACTCAAGTATCTCCTTGGAAGGAAAAAGAAGCCCCCTTCAAATTTTACACTCAAAAGTACCCATACTCATGTCAAACTGTGAAGAGTGATCATGTGGAGAATGAACAAGAGGGTCTAGAGGTTCCCTCACAAAAATTGAAGAAGAATCATCTTTATCAAAGATAAGATGAATAAAATCAATGATGTCTCCCAAATTTGAAATGTGAGACTTAAAAAAAAATTGCAATTCTTATCAAGTACTCATCCCAAGTAGTCATATTTGGAAATTTTTTTTATCCTGCAATATTGAATCCCATGAAGCTATGAATATACCAACACAATCATCACAAAATGCGATAGTAGATGGAGGAGATGAAATAGATGACTTAAGAATTAAATCACATATGAAATTACCCAAGTGGAGGTAACCAAAGTTCTTAAAATCAAAGTCCACACTAGAAGCGTGATCATCATATAAAGGATCAAAGACATTGTTAGGAAATTTTTTTTTTTAAAAGTGTATAACTGTATCTATCATCTTAAAATGGAAGCACTTCCATTTTGGTAGATTTAGCACCCATGTGTAGCACATTTTCATATTAGATTTGCATTTAGGATGCACATACACTTGATTCTACATTTTTAGGTGAAATTAGGGTTAGAATCCTTTGGACCCTCCTTAATATCCCTTTCTATGACTGCATTTTTGGGTAGAACCTATGTATTGGCTCTCCTAAATATTCATCACACTTACTCTTTTGCCTCTGTGCCTCTATCCAATATCCTGGTGTGTTTTCTCACCTCCCTGGGTCCCCGGTTACCTAGGAATCCTACAGATTTCCCAAGGTGACCAACCTGAAACCTCAGTTCAGGGTTGAGGTCGACCCTGACCTAGGTCAGGGTCAAGGTCGACCTTGACCTAGGTTAAGGTTAAGGTCAAGGTCTTCCTTGACCTAGGTCAAGGTTGAGGTCGGCCTTGACCTCTGTCAGGTGATGGTCCCCGCTTTCAAATCTGGAGCCTATCGGGGTTCTAAAACTTAAAATAGGTCCACAGGTCCGGATGCGGAAGTGTTTTCCCTGATATTCAGATTAATAATTCCCCTCCTTGGTTGGTGGTTGTAATTGGACCATAATTCAAGGTGAAATTTGAATTTGGGTCCATTGCATTTCCCTAGGAGGTCTATATTGAGATCTCTATATAAACACTCTCTTTTGCCTTCACGAGAATACATGAAAAAGAATCATAATATGATATGATGCAATTATGATTTTGGCATGATGATGAGGCAAGAAAGAAAGAGGATGATATAGAAGGACAAGACATGATGATGCATTAAGACATTCAAGCACTTTTGTGGACAAGCCATTGTGGATCTTCTTTGGAGCAAGAAAGACATCTTCCTTCCTTCCTTCTTGGATCCACCATTTCCAACTTTCAAGCATTCAAAAAGATATTATCATGGGGTAGAAATTACGGATTGTGAGTTTGGTAGGAATACTTTAGCCTTGGGGGATTGGTATGCTTTATTTATCACATTCAAATCTATGCATTGTTTCCTCATTTTCAATTCATGTTAGGGTTTTTAATCTAGAGGATTAGATCTTGACATTACACATTCCAAGCTCTTTCCAAGAGCAATACACACACATACATTCTATTATATCCAGCTATTCATGGAGGTAGAGATCACCAATACGGGGGTTTGACTAAGGCAAAACCCTATATAGCCACCCTAAAACCCCTCTTTTCAGATATTTCCAGGTGCTGTTTTGGGAGTTATAGGTTTGGGAATAGTGAAACATAGTGCAGATCTAGATACCCTTTTCGGCAAAATTTCGGGATCCAAAAATAGAATTTCAATCCGAGACTTTTTAGGTTGATTTTGCCCTAGGGCGCAATCAGAAATTCTGGCCAATGGTGACATTGACTTGAGGGTGCAAATCGGAACTATGTTAGAAGGGAAAAAGATTTCTGGGTTTTTTTTGTGTCCGCATTTCCATTCCAGATCCGGTCTCAGATTTTCCAGAAAGTCAACACAGGCTTCAGAAAATGGCATTTTCAGATATTCTCTGATGTAAGGTAGGTATTTTACTCAATTAATCTTTGCTTTCAATTTCAAGTCTATATCCATTATCAAATACACAAAACAAAAATTATATCTAAAGGGTTAAATTATGGCATTGGTCTCTTTTGTACATGAATATCTATTGTGAAAAATCTATCTAGGAGACCATCCACATTTTCTTCTTTACATTTTGGTGAACCCAAGATAGATAACTCTTTCTCTTTGGTGTTAGATTTACATTTCATATTAAGATCTTGCATGCATATAGAAGTAGGTATTCTTTTATGATCTTGCATTTATATTCCAAAAATACATAAAAAAATATAAAATTTCTTAAAAAACACAAAAACATTTACATGCTTGTAATTTTATTGTGTGTTCAACATGTATGACTCTTGTTTTGAATACTTTGATGAAGATTTTATTGTACAAGAGAATAGATCCATTAATGAGGTACATGGAAGTGAGAATGAAAAGGGTTCAAATGAGATCTCCATGGATCCTATTCCTATTTCATCCTCCTCCACAACTTCTCCAATTGACCTTTACCATAGGATGTATGCATGGTTACCTTCATGTCCCACTATTTGCAATATTGAGGCATCTAGAATATTATTTCCTAAACCTTTAATGACGGTAAAAGGATGTCCTCAAATAACTATTAAGGGTAAACCTAAAGATCCTTTGGATTTCTTTGATAATACGGATTCCATTTCACATGCTTATCGTACACGGAATAATCCTCAACCTATTGTTCTAGCCTCTTTACCTCCTTCTCAACCCATGCTTCCTTAGGCACCTAGGTTACCTTCTTCCTTTAAGGAGTATGACTTAGTTGAGCAATTACACGCTACTCTAGCTAAGATATCTTTATGGGAATTACTTCAAACTTCTCCTACATATCATGAGGCATTACAAAAAGCTTTATCTACTCTTCCGGCTCCACCTCCTAATCAAGAGAACATTAATTCATTTTTGGAATGCACGCATACTATGCCTTCTGTACCTCCTACTGTGTTCACTGATGATGATTTACCTTCTATTGAGGTGCGGAGTCAATATGATGCTCTTATGGTTGTTGTTTCTATTAATCAAAGTATCATTCGTAGAAAATTAATTGACAATGGATATGGGCTTAATGTTTGTAGCATGGGTATGATCAAGACTATTAAAGCCATTCTTACAACCATTCAACCAGATAATATCCCTATTCATGGATTTGATAACATTGCAAAGAAAACTTTGGGTATTATTACGCTACCTATCAAGGTTGGTCTAGTCCTTCTTTACACGCCTATTCATGTCATGCCTGGACCTCTCAATAATAAAATTTTGTTAGGAAGACCTTGGTTACAAACTATGCAAGCGATTCCTTCTACTCTACATTGTAAGGTTAGGTTCATTTATAACAATCTGATGTATACATTACATGCAGATGATGCACCAAATCCTTGCTTGAATGCAGAATATGGTAAGATCTCCGAACCCATACAACCAAGTAAGGAACATGAGAAACCTCCTGAAGTTAAAAAAGTTGAAGCTCCATCCTCTTCTTTAACTAAAGATGATTGGGGAACATTGGATCTTAATCTGTCTTTTATAGGAGAATACAAATTTTTTGATTTAGAGTTCATGAAGGAACAAAATGGGTTTGAAAAACAAGTCTTTATTCCTTCTCCACTTTCTGGGGAATTAACAAGTAACTTTGTTGCTGCTTCCCTTGAGGAAAAAATTGAGATAATAAAAGCAGATTGTTATGAAATTGTGATGTATGCCGCTCCTTTAAATCAATTGGATATGGCTGATAGATATGGTTCTGGTTATCATTTACTTAAGAAATTAGGATTCAATGGGAAAGTATGTGGAAAATATGAACAAGGTATACAAGTGCCCTTAGAAAATGAAGTTTATGATTATACTGATGGGCTAGGATTCAATCCTTATAAGAAACCATCGGCTTTTCCTCTTAATTTTAATCATATCTTTGGTGGACACTTAAAATTGGTTAATCCACTTCTCCTTGACATGGATCAAAAACCTAGTTTGGATATTTTTCCTGGGGATGAAGCCCTAGCTGATTTTTTAGGAGCTTATCAAGATTTACCTACATTTCATCATAAAAGAAGAAAACCTTATTGTCTGAATAATGAAGCCTATTTTGGAGAACATGATGAACATGATATTTCCCCTTTACCAATGGATTCTCCCATACAAAGTAATTTATTAATAACTGAGACTACGGAAGTTCAAATGGATGAGAATGGCTTTGAAAAAAAAATCAAAGTAGGAAAATGTTTGAACCAAGATGAACATGATCAATTAGTTTCCCTTTTGTTTGAAAATAAGGATATATTTACTTGGACATATTCATATATACCGGGTATCAATCCTAAGATTGTTACTCACAATATTGTTCTTAAACCTAATGTCAAACCTGTGAAACAAAAAATCTGAAAGATGAATCTGGGTATTTCCTTGCTAGTGAAAGCTGAAATTGAAAAGTTATTAGGTGCTGGGTTCATCCGTTCTATCAATTACTCTAAATGGATCTCTAATATTGTGGCTATTTCTAAAGGAGAGAATAAAATAAGGATGTGCATTGATTTTTGAGATTTAAATAAAGCATCCTTAAAAGATGATTTTCCCTTACTCAATATTGATATGATTGTGGATTCGACAGCGGGGCATGCTTTATTATCTTTTATGGATGGGTTTTCATGTTATAATCAAATATTTATTCCTATTGAAGATCAAATTAAAACCACATTTATCACACCTTGGGGAACATTCTGTTGGGTCATGATGCCTTTTGGATTAATAAATATGGGAGCAACCTATCAACATGATATGACCTTGATTTTCCATGATTACATCCATAAGATTCTAGAAGATTATTTAGATGACATCTTGGCAAAATATATACAAAGAAAGGACCATGTGTTTATTTTAAGACAAATATTTGAAAGGATTAGGAGTTATAAGATGAGATTAAATCCTAAGAAATGTGCTTTTGAAGTTGATTCTAGTAAATTATTAGGATTTATAATCTCTAAGCGAGGCATAGAGGTTGATACTGAAAATATTGATGCTATCGTTAACATGCCTCCTAAGAATATTTATTAATTATGTAGTTTACAAGGAAAAATACAATCTATTCGTCACTTTGTTTCTAATTTAGCTAATAGAACTATTCCTTTCACCTCCTTGCTTAGAAAAGATACCACTTTTTCTTGGAACCAGGAATGTAAACAATCATTTGAGAAATTTAAGGAGTATCTTGCTAATCCTCCTATTTTGCAACCTGCTCAATTCAATAAATCCTTCTATCTATATACTTTCGCCAGCTCCCATGCTGTGAGTGCATTATTGGCTCAACATGATAGCGAAGGTATGGAAAGATCAGTATACTACATCAGTCAGACTTAACTTGAATATGAAACAAGATATACCGATTTAGAAAGACAATGCTTGGCTTTAGTTTATGCTTGTCAAAAACTCAGGCATTATCTATTGAATGTTGAGGTTAATGTGATTGTTAAATTTTATCCTCTCAAACACCTTTTCTCAAAAAATGATCTCTCTAGTCGTCTGGCTAAATGGGTGATGTTACTTACAAAATTTGATCTTGATTTCACTCTTCAAAAGTCAATTAAAGGACAAGCTTTAATTGATTATCTAGCTGAATATCCTTGTCCTCATTCTCATACGAACATCACCTCAATAGAATTTCCTGATGAGAATATTTTAGCTATTAAGCAAGAAGATGTTTGGGAATTATATTTTGATGGTTCTAGATGTAAGACAGGTTCTGGTGTAGGCATCATCTTGGTCCCTCCTACAAAGAAACCAATCCCTATG